>WJFA01002272.1:0-16672 GCA_009870155.1 Pseudobourletiella spinata | reverse complement strand
CTCCCTACACCAACATACACTCTAAACACCTCCGAGTCCAACACCGTATATACATTACAACATTCAGTACTCCCTGCACCACCGCATAGGGAAGACAATATCTAATACTCCCTACACCAATGTACACTAAACACCTCCGAGTCCAACAACGTATGCACATAACAACATTCAGTACTCCCTGCACCAGCATATACTAATTATAACATTAAATGCTTCCTGCAACAAAAAATAAACTTGCCAGCATGGAGTACTCCCAGCTCCACTGTATACGCATTACAACATGGAGTACTCCCTGCATCAGCAAATACTGTTGACAACTTGGAATACTCCCTGCACCAGGAGGTGCTGAGTTGTAGTCGCCGTCTGGGGTCCGGTGGTGTAATGCATAGACGCCACGTGTTAGCATGATTGACTTGTAGGTGCCATTTGGAGTCCGGTAGTGCAATGCATAGACGCCACGTGTTAGTATGATTGACGTGTAGGCGCCATCTGGGGTCCGCTGATGCAACGTATAGACCACAATAATTGAGGATTTCCCGTAATGAAAATTACAAAAAAGTGAACACGTTCATAATATTTTAATTTTCTAACTACAATGGCCATAATTTTGTAGTTTTTTATGAGTTTGGGAAAAGCGAAACTTATAAAAGCACTATAAATTTATAGAAAAGATAAATTAAATAAAGAAAAAAAATAAAAAATTTTAAGCTCAAAAGTTTTTGAAATTTTGATAAATTTAAATCCTAAAATTATAATTTGTTAGCACTGGCGATCATAAGACATGGTGAAAGCTTGTTTTTTAGTCATTTCGCAAAATTTTCATGTGAAATTATCCAGAATCGATTTTGATTCATATTCTAATAATTCAGAATCTAGACTTCAGTTGGACGAACGGCGTCAGTGTTAGTACATGCTAAGGAAGGGTAACATGTTCCATAAATCAAAATTCGATCTGACTCGTACACTGGACTAACCCTCCTATTTAGATGTTTTTCCCTAGACGCCAGATCTTTGATAATCAGAAGCATTTGCTTCCTCCTGGTTGCATTTATTATTTTAGATATCGCTGGAGTACACTTTCGCAACGAGCAACTTTCGCAGTATGGAATGAGTTACAATCAGTACGTGATGCAGAGTCTAAACGGAAATATTTGAGTTCTTGAACTTAACTATTAGTATGACTGAAATAACAATTTGCTCTGATATGTAAAATAACGTAATATTAAACGCAAGATCATTAAAAATGTCTTATAAATTCGAGGACCATTTACAATCTTGCACGACCTTAGGCAATTTTATTTACAGATAAAATGTGAATACTGAAGCCAATCCTGCGCAGAATGTTGAGACAGTTTGACAATGATTCATCAAGTCTTCTAACGAATTACATACCAAATTTGCAGATTTTTGGTTGTTCATCAGAATCTCAGGATTTTTTGCTGTTCACCGGGTAATTCCTCTCAACGAATTTCTGAATATACCACTGATGCTGACCTGTGACCACTAATAGCAGAGATATCAGGCAAAAGATCTTATTTTTTGCGGATTTGTTTTCTCTGACAATTTTAATAGATTTTCAAAAACTGTTTTTGATCTAAAAATGGTGTGTTTAGTCTTTCAAATTTCAACAAATTTCGACTCATTGTATTTCAAAATTTTGGAATTCTCATAACTCTGCAAGTACAATAAATTTTGAAAAACTAAAAAATCATCCTAGAAAATGTATTTACTGCAACACACCATTTTTAGGCAAGTTCATTCTCTATCAAAAAATTGTCCAAGAAAAAAATCTGCAAAAAAATGCTTTGCCCCATATCACTGGTACCTATGGTCACGGAACGGTACCAAGGGGTATGTTCTGAAAGTGCTCGTTGAGAGGAATCTTTTGGTAACCAATTTTTAGGAATTCCAGACTATAGTCCGCCCATTTTTGCCAAAACCTCGTGAAGTTACTCAGAAACTGTGGTGGTGGTTATCCTTATAAAAAGGCTTTACTTTGGCATGAAATTTTCGATTATCTTCAATTGATGAATTTTGTCTTTCCCTAAAAGTTTTTCATGAATGGAGGCCCAATTATATGCGTACCAGACGTATGATGAAAGCTTACTTACGACCTTGCTCAACGAATGAATTTCTTTCGAAGCAGTACAATTTCATTTAATAAGACAACATGAACAACAGTGAAATTACATTGATAAAAAAATCACCACAAAATACAATCTTCATCAATTACGTATCCAGTCCCCCTTGCTTAATTTCACTGGTTCAAATTCCCCTCAAATATACTCACGTAAACGTACGCTCTGTTCCTTCCAGTGTTCCTTCGACTCCGTCTACTAACTCCAATGTCATTGTAAATGCTACACTCTACCACCTCCACTACTGTGCACAAACCTTGCTCACATTCACAGAGTAGACAACCATTAATAAAATACCATCGAAATATTACAAACCTCGGGATTATTTCTTTCTCCCTGTAAAATTCATCTATTCGGACATTGTTCATTTTGAGAGAATATCCTGCCCTCCGACAAATATATTTATATGGCTATAATATAACACGTAGGTTTTGGACGATCTCCAGCCCGGGACGTTCAACTTCACATGTCTCCACAAAAGGTCCCCGCACAATGGTAGCTTTGTAATCCTGTTACTGGTCCTCGCCCTGCTCCGCCCCTGGAGGGATAGCTTTCAATCAAATGTTGTATGCTTCGGAGGAGGACGAGGCGGAGGGCTTGGCGGGAAAGTATTTCCAGAAACCTCGGACAGTGGCAAGCGACTGTCGTCATAACAGAGGTGTGCTCCCGCCTGCCCCAGGCTCCAGCGGTGTACTCTCCCGCTGACGGCCTCCAGAAGCCTTCTGCGCTCCTCCTGTCGGGACCAATGAGCCCTTATGCTTCTTTCCTTTGAACAGCCCTACAAAGGTGTTCCGGAACTCCCTTGAGAATAAGCAGTAGATGTAGAAAGTGATGGAGTAGTTGGTTACTTCCAGAAAGTTGGCAGTTGCCCGAAACACCTGGAATGCGTCAGATATAATTGGTTCTTGTGAACATAATTCCATGTCACAAAATCAAATTCCTTCCACCCAACTTTGAATTCCCAGCCATGCCATGGTTCAATTTGTTAACTTACATGAAACCACAGGGACCGTGAATGTAAGAGAGCTTCTGAGATGACCACACTTAGAATGACCATAGGTGTGACACAGACGAAAAAGAGAACGGACGTGGAACCCAGGAGGAGCATGATTCGGCTTTCCTCAGCAAATTTTTTCGTGTCATCTCTCGAGGTCTTCCCTGGAACATAGGAATAGAACGAATAGTTTCATTGCACATATAGACGGCGCTCCCACGCTGGAATATGAAATGCGAAAGGAATTCTTTAAAATCTCCCTTACCGGTCATCCTCCGTCTGTTCGCACAGGTTCTCCGGTAGGCGACGATGATTCGGAGGTTCAGGTACGCCAGTAGGATCGTGGGTCCCAGCCGAAACACAATGGCGATGAGCCAGACGTAAATACGAAAATATATGGACGATACGTACATTGTGTTTGCATTCTTCTGGTATATTGGGAGCCCTGGAAGGGAGAAGCACGGGAGTTAATATCAGTTTTCCCAATTTAATCAACATGCAATGGCCAATCAACTTGTGCATCCAACATAGTTCCAATCGCACCCACTAGAAAGCCCTCCCACCTGCACCGCGGGTTTACGATCACCTTGTCCGCGCCAAATCTAGAAATTGGAGCAGTTCATTCTACACATGGACTTCTGATTCATGTCACCCGTTGACTGGTACGCACTGTTCCCTCCCATGCTCACAATTGTCATTGTAACTTGCCTTGGCTCGAGAGACACTGGACGAGAATGGACCGGAAGAGGTGTGGGGCGTAAATAATAAGTGTGCATATTGGGATAGAAGCAATGATAAAGTAAGCCCGCTTCGACCCATTCAAGATCCTGGACTTCTCCGGGTGGCAGACGGCCATGAAGCGCTCTAAAGTCAGCGCTACGAGCATCATCACTCCGATCCCTGAAACCACATGAACAAGAACATTAGCCATCCTTATAGGGGATTATCCTCAGTATGCGGACTGTGAGTAGCTCCGAAACGCGACTGGCATCTAATCCTCTCCCATTCCTTCCGGGCCAGCAGCACGGGCTGAATAATGTAATGGTACATCGTGGTACTCTCACCACTTACTGTGAGGATCGCCTTACGGGTGATTACTTTTAGCACTATATATCCAATAATAATGATCCGATAACTGCCGAGCCCAGCCAGGAGGGTTGCTAATTCATTGTTAGGGTTATAGTAATTTAAAATTTGCTGACGACTTCTTGTGCAGCCAGTCGTAGTTCATTGAGCTAATGGAGTTGAGGCAGGATGGACTTACCCAGGCAGGAGTTCCCAAGGTAGAGTTCCAGATATGTGTGGAAAAAAGCTTGGTAAAAATTGGTCCATTCCCCCAGTTCATGGTGGACGAGAATCCGAACGGTAAATGGAATTGCTACGATTATTGCCATGAGGGCCGCGGCAGAGTAGCCTATAAAAATCAATTACAAAGCCATCCTTAGACGTCTCATTCAGGGTCAGGACGTGGTCCTCATTGGGGCCAAAGCGTACACATTATCATGATTACTGTTATTACGTGGACGGAGATTGATTCCTGAGCCAATTCCAACCTTTACCGTAACACAAGGTAAATGACCATTGCTATAGGGGTGCACCAGAATGGAGCCGACTCAGTCGATCAACTCTTCATGAAAACTTTAAATTGGTTACGTATCTTATCAAACTGGGGTGTTTAACATAAAAGATTCCTCGACATGTTCCAGGAATTGTTGCTATCCTTAAGTAAAACTCTCATATTTCTTCCACGGATTTTTGAAAGGAGCGCGCAGTGGAAAGTGGAAGGAGTCGCTCATTTCCGGTAAATCCACAACTTACATTCTCTCTCATATATCCTTCTGCTGTTCTCGTCTCTCTTATTGTCTTATCATCTTTCCGGGCAAGTCTTGACGCAATAACTGTTGTTCCTACTTAATGCTACCCATTAATCCTACTGATATGACAAGCTACTTAGTCACTGGAGCAGACCGTATAAGAACTGAAAAATGGAGCGCAGTTTTTCCCTAGTATCTCCAGTTTCCTGAAAAATGAGCCTACGGAGAAGGCAGGGCCACATTCAGATTTGAACAAGTATGACTTATTACTCCATCCCACCCCAAGCCGAGACACGGAATGCCTAATTTTTCTATGTTATGAAGATAGTGCCTCGTTAATGATCATGATTTTATGCAACCTAGGCGGCATACGGAGCTTCTTTAAATTTTCAGTATTGAAGCTTTGAACTTTTCATTCATTTGCAATTTTCTAAAAAATTTGCAGCATTCAGATTTTAAAGATATTTAACGTCATCTATTACTTTTTGAATCGCTTAACAAAATTTAGAATTTTTTAAAAACTTTAGTATTACTGAATCAATAAATATTTATTCATTAGCTCTATTTTAAAATTCCTAAATCCAGCTGATTTGTAGGATTTTGTTTACTTCTACTTAAATTTTTACGCCTCCTGTCATTCAAAAGTTTGGCGACGAAACTAAGAAACTCATGCATCCGGCGCCGGAAAATTCAGTTATGGATTTTGCTATAAAATTTTGCCCGAATTTTGTGACTTGAAAAATTTATGCGACACCCCTTCCCACGCATCCAGCTCCATGTAACCGGATTGTACCTCATGTGCTTATTGGCAGTCAGCAAAGGCCCTCGTTATGAATGCTAGTCACACCCACACATAAACTTACCAACTGTGCCATGACCCGCGAACGCAAAGCAACAATTCTAGTTTTCTGCTGCCGCTACTTGATACCATCCTATCACTTCTACCAACAATTCCCAACCACAGACACAACTATTCGCAGCCCGCCCAAGTCACATTCAATTCAAATATCCTCACTTCATTCCCTTCCTCTTCTATTGGCCTCACGGAAGCGAACTAGCCTCCGCCAAGTGATTTCAAAAATTACTATATATCCTTCCACTGGTTCACAGGCTCCTCCTTCCCATCCGCTTCTGCTCAACTCCCGGTGAGAGAAGTATTGGAGCGGCAGGAACATTACCGGGGAAGATCCCCGAGTTATTGTGCCAAGTTTCACGGGTCCAACTTGGTCCCATGACATTAGTCAGAGACTTTTTGTCCCCTTTCGCCCCCAATAAATGTTTCCGCCCAACGACGACGCGGAAAGGTTGGAACGACGCTCTCTGTCACGCCTGAATTATCACAGACCCCAAACGCATATTAGACCCCTCTCCTCCCAGAACTAGACAAGGCTTATGGCTGCCGCCACACACATACCTTCTACCATCCTGTCCGATGCCCCCTACTATACCATTCGACTCCATACACTCACAAGACAAACTCGGGTGTGAAAGCTGAGTAAGGAGGACAAGTGGTGTGGAAAATCTATAGAACGCAATAAGTTAAATAATAAAGCCCAGGGATCGACCCCCCCTCCTCCCGCATCCCTTCACTCCAGTGCGTTAAGAGACCCCAAAGACTCCCATGCTCTCGCTGTCGCTTTGCTGAAGCCGGCGGCAGCGGCGGTGGTGGAACTGAACTTAAGACTGTTTACTTTATCCAATCCTAAACGCCAGCTCGGAACTCGCACATTCCACTTCAGCTAGTATAAAGGTCCCTTTGGGATATTTCCTGGGAGGAGTGACCATGGAAGGGGGGAGTATATGTACACTTAGAAAATTCGGATCTTCGGTAGCAGAATAAGATGTTGTCTCCTACCATGGGGACACCCGTGTGAGACTGCTGAAATAACGCTACTCGCTTACCTTATGTGCTACCCGGGTGGGAGAAAGATAAGGGAGCATGCCTGGTGCACATAAGGTACCGTACATGCGGCCGTATTTCCAGGAGAAACGCCCTCATACCACTTCAGGTAGCGAAATTTCGAGACTGGGCGGCATCGAGTGATCAGTGGAAATCTGCTGGCCGAGAGTAGGGCAAGGCACAGATATGTATACAAACACAGGAGGGTGAGAATCTCTGGCAAATTCCATCCACTCCACAACCTGCGCCAAAGGGTCTCTGATTATTAATATTGATCAAGATTTAGTAGGATCGCTGGAGCAGGAGTTTCTGGGCGGAGAAATTGAACCGGAGGGAAGTTGGAATGATTTACTCCGGCAGATTCATTTGCATGTGTTTGGAAGGAGGCTAGAAGTCTGTAATAATTCTCCTTATGCACTCAAGCACACGCCACTCCGGAGCCCTAAAACAGATCCTTTCAGTTCGGCTGATTCCCCATCGGGATTAAGAATGCGCGCCTCGGATTTTTTTCTTCGAGCGAGAAGAGACAAGCTGGAATTGCATCCATGTTTCCGTACCTTCACCTCCTTCTCATTTTTCCCTCCGACGTGGGACGGAATGGAAGCTTTGAACTCTTGGTACTGAGCTGAACTTTTGGGAAGAACGGGGCGGGAATTACGAGGAGTGACACTTTGGACTGTAAAGCGTTCTTCTTCTCGGGTAAAAAAACGTGCCCCGTCCCCTGATTGCCTCCCATTCACCCTCCAGAAAGGGGAGGCTCAATCATACAATCTGGCCCTTCTTTCCCTGGCTTTCATGCGGGCAGATGGGGAGTTTTTATGGCTAGAAGAGGTGCCGTGGGACAAGTGCGGTTCCATTTGTGGTTGTCAGACCCGGCTTTCCATCCGGCTGCTTCCCAAGTAACGTGGTTAATTCGCTGGGGAGTTACAAATGAGGTGAGTGATGTAATAAGAAGGAGCGGAATCAAGTGCGTAGACGAATCCCAGGTAAGGATTGCCGTAAAAATGATGCCAATTTCCTAGAAATTTAGTAAATTTATTCCTTCTACGTAAAACTTTCGATTCGAACCGGCGCTTGTAGGAGCACGGAGGTTGTAGGAGCACGTAAGCGGAGACATTTTGTTAGTCAGCAACGTGTTGACAGGTAGTTTTATATTGTATGAGTAATTTGGCGTTACATGAAGGCATCATTTGAGTGCCTTAACATGTAGAAATATTCACGCTCTGTGAGGCGAAAATAATTGGGAGTACGGAGGAACATGGTATATCCGTAGATATTTACTGGGACCTCAGGAATAGAGGTTATCACCTGTTGGGCGCAACACTAATTCCACGTCGACGATTAAATCAGGTTCCAAGTGACGCATATCGAATATATCATGTCCATCTCGTCTGCCTGAATGGATTCCAGAACATGGCGTGCATGTCCTGAGGCATAAAGATTTATAATTGGAGGGGTGATTTCAGCTGATAATCTAATGCTTAGAAAACTCATGAATCAATGTTTCCAGATCATGAGCAAGGGATTTCAATCGATCAGTATTAAAAGTGTTCACCGTAATAACTAGTTTTTTGAGGTTTTTAAAACTTTCTGTCAAGAATAATTTCGTATTGAATAGTAACATTTTCGAATTTCTATATATGAAACATGATTGACTGGTATTAACCTATTAACTGTTAGTAATTCTTGAACGTACGCAAGGGCTCAATTTCTCTGCAAGATCATTTACAGAAATACGTGAAAGTAGTTTTTCTATGGGGTGGATCAGAACACAACTGATGCAGTGGAAAAGTATGAACTTCATTTAATGAAATTAAATTTGACAATTTCAAGTTAGGCTCCAATTACTGCCACTCCAAATATCCTCTTGAATATTAAATTTTTCATCTAACGCAAGCTATGGGTCGCCCCAACCTATGCTCTCCAGTAATATTACCGACTTCTATATCAGTAATATATATTTCCTCGGTAAATTTGAAGGGAGTGGAATTAATACACTAAGCCAGAGATCCTCACTTGCTCCCACATCTTGACTGGCGGAAATTCTCTGCCCCCCGAGGCGATAAAGGCTACTTTCCCACGCTAGGGGAACTACAGTGAAAATTTATATGCTTTACTATTTACTAGGTCCCGCGCGACACTGCCGTTATAATCAGGAGTCAGATATGTAGTCAATGATGAGAAGGATTTGAAGCTGGAGACGATTCCATAAGTAGAGGGATGGGAAGATATATAGACGGAGAATGGAGGAAGGCTATGAAATTTTACGACCTCTTCCGTGGACATGGTCATGTTTATCCGTTTACTTACTTAAATCCTCTCGTCATCCCGCTTCAAGCTGTCTTCATTAAATTTAAATTTATGATGACGATTATAATGAAATGGAACGCCAGAGTGAGGGAGGATGCTGCTGAGCTGGTGAAAAAAATAATGGCGTGGAGCCGGGCATCTAGGATCCTACCCCGGCTGAAATATCCCGGAAGAAATAATGAGAAGAGAAGGAAATTTCCAGCCAAGGACGGAGCAACTTATTCTATAAGGATGATTGGATTAGCACGTCTACGGAGGGGTAGATCTTACCCGCTACTCTAGCTAGGCAGATGAGGGGGGCATTGAATCCTATTGTTCAGCATGAATGCCCACCATGGGACTCCAACTATAAACTGGATAAGAGGAGATACAAGGGAGTTACTCCGACGATGTGGGGGAGGGAAAGGTGAATGTAGAAAGATAAGAAAAACTTTTTGAGTCTTCCGGAAACGCCTCCAGTCTCAGTCGCGTTTTACTGACGGAAGTACACAGGATTTCCAATTACGCACATGCACACACATGCACAGGGACACGCAACCCTCACAACCCATGTAATTACAATGGATCTACACCCACATCAATTTTCTCCGGTAAAAGTTTCGAAAGTCGTGGTTAACTTTTCCTCAGTGATATAGATATTGAGCGGTGGCGGCGGCGAGGACGACGACAACAGCAAGAGGAGCAGTGGGGCTAGCGAAAAGGACCTAATTGAAGGTTGTAACCCAGCCAGTGAAAGTTGGCCACCCTTGACTGTGGAGAAAGTTGAGGGCGAAATCAGGACAATTGTGTCTCCGAACTACTCGACAACTACCCATCAGATAAAAACCCGAACTTGTCCCCCGCATTCCCAGTCCTTCTTCTTCTTGAGATATTCAGTTGGTGGACGTCTTAAATATCAATACAGGGTTGACAGGGTGAGAAAACTGCGTAGGAGTGCATCACATTGGGATTTCGGGACTCCCATCTTGAAACCACGTGTAAGTGACCTCCAAAGACCTTAAAGATAGTCCCGTAGCAGTACATCTGCAGTGGGACCACAATTGAGAGAGACTTTCTTTAACTTTCTCCGTGTTAACAGCGTCCCCTCAAGGCTATGTTACCAACTATGAACATGAATTAAAGGGAGGATTCCCTGTAGGATGAACTTGTGCAGAGTGTTTTATTGGAGAGGATTGAACGAAGAACTGAACTCTCTTTCTACAGTTGCTTCGAAGGTCGTTTTTTCTCCTCGCTAACTTACTTCCTCTCCGGATTTTCTTTCTCCGTTCTCCGCGACCCGCTAGAACCCGCTGCTGAGTCGGATGGATTCATGGGAATAGATATTTCCAATTCATAGTGCAAACCCTGGAGCGGCTCTATTACTAATACTACCCAGTTCCACGAGTCAATGGAACGCTAGGCTTAATTTTACGTAATAATCCTTCCAGTTCCTTCCCTCCTACCCATGCGTTTAATTACAAGGACGTTCTCCACAGTGACTTTTTCCGCCCATTTGCAGGTACGACACTTTATTACAGCCGTCACGCTATTCCTCGTTCCCATGGAAACTTTCCCTGCTTTCTCCAAACTTTCTCAAATCTCCTAAAAATTTCACCCTTTTATCCTCACTTTTACCCTCGGTCTGTTTGACTTTCTTGAGCAGTTGGGTAAACAATTTTTGCTCTTCCTTTTAACACTTTACGCCGTGAAAGCCATGATTTAAAAATATATTTTTACGGAGTTAACTTACATTATATGAACCATTAATGGATTTTCTTGTCAAACAAAACTTGGGCTACGGATTATGAAAATACAAAATTAGTTTGTTAGTAGCTTGAGGAAGCTGATTTGCGGGAGGTTATTTATGATAATAGTGATTATGGGGCGGCCTGGAGGCCTTAGGCACAAAAAAAATGAATTTGGAACATGGCAGGGGCTGCTAACCTTCCATTTCCGGCGCCCGTCCCACTTTCTCGCATGTCACTTTCTCCGTCAGATCTATTGTTTGTCTCTCCTGACAACTTTCCCCTGGAGTGCCCCTTTATGAAAGTTCCTCCTATGCAGCAGGAATACTTATCTGCTGCAGCAGACGGGTAGTTGATGAAGAAACTATGGAAAAAGTTGTTTCCCTTCATAATCTAATGTACAGTATATGCACATGTCCCTGGATTCCACGAGTGCTTGTTAAATCCTCGCTCTCAGGCTCGCTTAGATTGGAGAGGAAAATAATTACGACTTTCTCTCGCACGTTTTCATGGTGCGGAAAAAAGTGTCTAGTTGTCACTGGAATAAAAAGAGAAAGAGAGAAAGAGGGGGGGGTGAAGAAAGTTTTAATTAAAATTCCTATTCGCCCAACATCAGTCGCCTCCGAATGGTGAGTGGACAGAGAATACTTGCTCGGATTTGGAAAGACTTAATAAGATCATGTGTAAGGCTGTTGTGCAAGCCCTTCACCCCCATCATCATCATTTCCAAGTTTTTCAAAGGATTTTCGACCAAGGCTGTAAATACAATTAAATGGGTCGAATCTTATAATCAACCGCCACGCACAAGCTGGGTGAACGGGGACCCTAAGGGATTTGTTGTAGATTAATCTAGGAAAGCGGACGTGGATGGGGGTGGAAAGGACCGTAAAGGGGATCGTAAAGCAGGTGTTCTTTAATGGCATTGAGTGCCTTTCACCGCCGATTGTCACGGCTCCTCTTGAACTCACTTCCGTGACAGAGACCCCATGGCTCTGAGTAAACACTGGAACACCGGAGTAATCCGCCCCGGTTTGGCACTATGTACACAATGAGGAGGGGCGGAGGAGTGGTTGATTGGAACTCATTTGGGCTCTCACGGATGTGGACAATGGATTATTTGGGTTTACTGCTTCACAGAACTGACTGCGTGAGGGAGAGTGGACCTTTAAGCCTTGCAAATCCATCGATCATCCCCCACTTCCGTCTCCACCAGATGCGCCGGCTTAGCCCTTCCTACCCGGACAATGACGGGGAAGAGTGGAGGATATCTTTATGTGAGCTTTCCTTGGATCTCCTGTCGGAGTCATAAATTATCCCCAGATTTTTTATCTCACTCAGCAAAATCCCTTCACTCTCACTTTTTCTCTACCCAGAGCCCACCGATGGCCCTTTCAAGTTACGACATCATTACGGGGCTAGAGAAGGGGTTGACTAGTTCATTATTATGGGATGGGAAAGACACAAAGAAACCGCTGAGGAGGATTTGGCCTCTAATTTAAGCTCTTGCTCATCGCAACGTATGACTTACACAGTAATCAACCGGATTACCAACAGCGTATACTGATTCTATTAAGTCGGCGTGAAATCAGTAACTCACGATTATAACGGAATGCAACTTGAGTTTTGAGTCCCCAATTTTTTCGTGCGTGAAATAAAAAATCTGGGACACCATGCGCAAACATGCTGTATTTTGAGCCTGCCACTCTCATGCAGAATACTGCTGTGCATTGCTATACGATGGGGATAATCGAAGCGTGCTCCAATTATTTGAGCAACCCCATTCCAAGCTTTTTTCTCAACGGATTCATATCAGGATGTAAAGCAAAGCTTGAGGTACTTTTGCGGAACACAATTATTTTTACCCGTGTTTGAAGTCTCACGGATATTCGTAGGTTCTGAAAATTTATTCTGCATGCCAAGCGCCCTGTTATTTGTGTCGAGACTACATAGAAATTATGAGGATTCCAATATTGAGTTCCAAGTCTGCTGCAATGTTTCACAAAATTCGGACATGCGGAGTAAACTATTGGACCGCAGCAGGTTGCGAGCTCGTGATGGGAATGCTTAATTTCTACCAATTTTCTGCTTCATCAATGTGAATTTGCAATTCCCGGGACGTAACAAGTAACCAGGAACGAAATCAGTTGGCAGTAAGTTTGAGCATATGAGTTCTCATGTAATTCATTGTACTGAGCAATGGCTGAGTGAGTGGGAGGCGGAGCAAATGAACTGTCATCACTGCTTCGGGTTTTCAAAGGTTTGATCGACTTTGGTCGCTTACGTGAATGAACTTCAATGAGGCTGCCAGGCAGGGACTTAATTGGCACTACTGTGAAGTAAATTGCAGAATTTGAGGAGCTGAGACATGTGCATTATTAGTGGCGCTCGTATTAGGCAAGGAAAATTCAACATTCGAGAGCTATGAAATCCTCTGGGACTGCGCCGGAGGAAATATATAAATTGCCGCTGATGATGTCCCATCTTTCAGCAGCAACGTTCAGGATAGTCAACATCTACTCCTCCTGTCGAGGTTCTCGAGATTTCACCAAGCATATATGTACATGTACAGGATTTATAGAGCGTGAGACATGTCCAAACAAAAGTGCCTCCCTCCGTGACGTTTACCGGCGTAAAAGGAATCCGCTGTTTGGGATGTGATACTATTATGTGCATTCCTTCCCTTGTTGGTTCTAAGAGGATTTAAAGTGACAAATATTAGGAGTGAAAATTCCCTGCTATATTATTCCAATCGCGCTCCATCCATCGGCATGGTTCGGATTTACCTCACATGTTGTCCACGTTGGTGTGTTAAAGCAGTTGTGGGCAGGACGTTAGTGGAATAAATATTGGGATGGGTGGGGTCCATTTTGGTTGGGAATGGTCGAGAAGGCTCCGTTGAACAAACTTTAAGTTTTGTGTTTGTAAAGACGCACATTTCCCGCGCCCAGCATTTTCCCACAGCTTTCGCCATGATTTCGCTGAATTTTCCACTCAAAAACTTTGATAACTTGGGCCCCATTAATGCACTTGGTCGATTGACGTGGCGCCTGTTGGTAAGGAAATCTGTGGAAAGAGTTCCGTGGGAGCTGTTCGCAAGGAGACGGACTTGGTAATTTCCTCGGGTCGGGTCTTTCTTGCCATGTTGACGTGAAGGCTGTGGTATAGGACTGTTGGTTGGTTAGTGGGGCGTATGGCGTGGGCTATGTGGTAAATAATTTCCAACTAACTGGAACGGAAACTTGGGTATATGCGCAGGGGTAGGGAGTTTTCCAAGTGCAAAAAGTTTGTCGGACACGTAGTAGTACTTTCACAGCTTGAGATGAAGAGAATGAAACTGCATTGACGCCGTTCGGGCACTTGATATGGGAGGATAAAACAAGCCATCTATAATTAAAAGGATGGGAAGAGAGGGTCGTTTGGATCACTTAATTAGTCACGCCCTAAGGCTCTGAATCCAGACAAAACTAGCTTTGCTCTGCCTAATGCTGCTTTGTAACTTCCGTAGAAAGTGTTTGCGAATGTTGGGGTCCGACTGCCCTTTCAAGCCTTCAATGTGTACTTCATGTAAACAATTTTCCTTTTTGGCCACTATTTTTATTCCATGTGGAGAGAGATTTTGTAATAGCATTTGATTGCACAGCCTCTTTTGCCTCTTGAATGATTCAGATATAGATTTTTTTCGTAATATCAAATTTTGTACGTGGATGTAGAGCATGTCACATTTTGCAGTTGCTTACATTCAAGCCTTTCAACTGATGCTCAAACAACATATCGCTGTCACAAAGATACAAGAACCTATCACATAAATACTGCATGTAATAAGGTCAATGCCTCAACTTGTTACCGTGATCTAGGCACCATTTACTAGCGGTAACAGTATTCCAGACTCTTCGTTGGGACAGCTATTTGTTGCGCTCTGAATTTACAAGTACCTAAATGATTTGTAGGTACCGAGTAGACATCGCGGCACTACAGAAAATAAGCGCCTTTCCAATATAGTTAAAATGGTTACTATCACAGAAAGTATAAACTTCCAATAAACCGGAAAAAAGGCTACACTGAACCTGCAGTCACTATGAGAGTTTAGGAAGCGTTCATACACTGCAAATTTTTTTTCCGGGACTTCAGACCCACCCACCCCCTCCGTAAACGGTTTACATGTTAATCTTTAACATGGGCGTAAGTTAGAGCGGGAAAATTTACCCTACCCACCCACAGCTCCTCCTGTTGACGTAATATAAGAATGCTCCAATAGTTGACTGCCTCCGCCATCCTCTATTCTCCACGTTTTTCCAAATGCAACCGGGGTTCCTACCTATTCCGAAATTACTTGCGCCGCTGGCCCCTATCCTATACTACGCCAACGCAGCATACCGGAATTAGTACACCAGTTCGCAATGTTGTTCCCATAAGGTCCGGTGAGGTAGTGTCGACCATGAGCTCGATATCCACTCAAAATTCACCTTTTTTACCCACTTCCGGTATTCGCACACCTCCCGCCTTCGCACTCTTCCGAGATGTACACTATACGTACCCAAAGAAAAAAAAAATACCGCCAAAATTTCACAGATGCTGTCCCGGAACCGCAGTCACAAGTCCAAAGACTAATAAAAACACTTATCGACAGACATCAAGACAATATTATAAACCTGCCTACTCCACGTAAATAATTGGTAGCATAATATTTTCATCATTTCAAACTCAGGTGCTAAACAGAAAAATAAATGCTTTTGTAAGTCGTGATAACACTTTGCGGTCTAAGTAAATTTATGTCAAAAGAGGTACCGAATTTCCCCTTTTGAGGTACTAACACAAATAAAACAGTTTCAATAGTTTTACCAATTTGTTTTCCTGAGGCGTCAAAAAAATAAAATCATTATTGTCGGGTCATAATTTTCCGAAGCCGACAAGCAATTCTGATTGGGTTCTACCACTTTAAAAATCCGCATAACCAACAACTCTGCATCTAAGAGTTCCCTAAACTCTGATTCCTCAGCATGAGCTTGTATCTCTATACTACCTAGCACCTCCTATCTTCTTCCAACTGTAAGATTGTAGCTTGATTGTACTTTGACTAGGCTCGAGAGATTTCTCCCTCCAAGATATCAAAAGCAAAGCACTTTTACCGTGAGCAAACACTTGAGGCGGACTATTCCATGGTCATTTCTTCATATTTAATGGGACTATCCAAGAACTAACTTTTGTGTGGAGCAAACATTTATTCAAATTAAATCGTCTTCTCATCTTCCTCCTTTCTCCTCCTCTCCTTGGGAAAGGCGAACATGCACGCGTCAAACAAAATAAACAACGCAAACAAGTCTCATTGAAGAAATTCCTAGGCTTCACTCTCGACTATCATTCTGTATTTCAACTGTAAACAATGTTATGATGCGGGGCTTCTATTCAGGATCACATTCAAGGCATCTCAACATGAAAAAGTAGGCCTCCTCTCCTTTTCCATTTAATGTTTGCCTGGATGAGAAATCCTCTCATATTTCATACTGATTCATATTACAGATTCCCTTCCACCGTATGTATCCATTGCGAAAGGTGCACAAAAATTAGATTTATGCTCACGTCCCCGTCCCAATTTTTCTTGTTTTGCTTCTATCTCATTCCAACTTTCACCCGCCGTCATCACCACAACACTATCTCTCATTTTCTATTAATACGAGCGGAAAGGAATGTTCGACGAGGAAAACAAACATCCGCCCCGCATGCATCATTCACGTGGTCCTTTCTTGAAGCTCGGCTTATTTTCAGCCTTCGTCGGAGCCTCTACAACTGCGCTC
>WJFA01002271.1:0-16678 GCA_009870155.1 Pseudobourletiella spinata | reverse complement strand
TAGAGAAAAATTAAGGCAAAACCTACCGCGGAATTTCCAAGAACTTCTGAGGCTGGTGTGTCAGCACTATCCATCTAAAAATTTGAAAAATCGCCCCTTAGAATGGAATTTTTGCTGAAGTGAGTTGCACACATATCGCAACATTAAAGTTTGAAATTCAAGTTACTCTTCTCAAGGACAACGAACAACCAACCATGTCCAATTTACGATCAAGTCAATCATTCATCATGAAGTAAGTTTACAGAACGAGATATAAAAATTACATTTGTTCACGTCAATCAGTTTCTTGGAATAGCTGTCCTGCTGTCCGTTCAAGTTTTCAAATCTTCTGGACGTCCCGCGGGTTTTCGTTTGCTGTTCATTATAAAAATAAATTGAAACTGTAATGTGCACCTGATTGCATCAAATTCGGAAATATTCCACAAGTCATACTTATACAGTTACTCCGATATTTCAGTCATTAGGATTGCAGGAAGCCCCACTTACTTACCTTTAGATTTTCAATCCCCTTCACTCGTAATCTGCAGCAGTCAGAACAATAATAAATACTACAGTTGAATTTTAACTTCCAATTAAACTCATTCTGTCGTTTAGTTCAATCAATTTACTCCTCATCAGAGCTATTATCTTGAGATCGAGGAGCTCTCTTAATTTGCATAGCACTCACTTAAAATCTCACGCACCGACTATGGCTTACTGAGGAAGAACGGACTAAAGATTGGACTACCAGAACATATGAAAACTTA
The DNA here is from genome assembly GCA_009870155.1 of Pseudobourletiella spinata. Classification (NCBI taxonomy): domain Eukaryota; kingdom Metazoa; phylum Arthropoda; class Collembola; order Symphypleona; family Bourletiellidae; genus Pseudobourletiella; species Pseudobourletiella spinata. Next base: position 15,932 of record WJFA01002271.1, on the reverse strand, counting down.
ACGACATTCGGCAAACGTACTGCTCAGTGCATCTGGCCCGTACATAAGCTTGATGGACTTGTACGAACACAATTTACAGGCACAATCCAAGATGGTCCACAAAACGTCCGACGTGTACACCGTAAACGATTCTCAAAACGTTTTTAGGTGAAAGCGATAACCCTTGACCCTGGGGAAGCGGGAAATTTGAAAAGAAAGGTGCTCCCTTGTTTCATCTAGTCCAAACAAAAGAATTCTGTGCATATGCGTATTATACTTCTACGTATAAAGTTAAAACTATTCATATTTATAAAGCTTCAATTCTCCAGGTCGCAGCTAATATTCTGATTGTCACACGCTCTCGTCGACGCTACGCTGTTGTCTAAATCTTAGCTTCAACAACCCTCACCAAACGTCAGCAGCGCAGCGGCTGCCTCTTCCTTCATGCTCGTCGTCCATTTTGTTTTATTGTGTTGCTGCAGCCTAGCCATTAAGGACAAAGGACCGCATGGTTTTACCTTGTGGAGGTCTAATATTTAGCCAAACACGCTCGCACAGGCTGCATTCAATTTTAGGAAGTCGCCATCATGAACTGTGCTGGAGTACTGCTTTCGTCAGTCAATAGCCAGATTTAACAGGTGACAGAGTAACCTGACCTCTCTGACTGAATTCACTCGATCTTCTTCTTCGAGAACTAACTTCTGAAGCTTCTGAGCTGTGTCAAAATCAGTAATCAGTACGTGGTGTTCATAAGAAATTTGTTGGCAAACTGCATGTTGAGGTATTTCTTTTTAACCAGTCTATCGAGAAAACCACAGTGGCAATCATTTGTACGGTGCTGCAAATAATTCATTCAGTTTGGAATTCTTTAATTTTTAATGCCAGTCATCTCACCACATTCAGTCAGCACATTGTGGTCAAATCCAAGTCATTGCTATGTGGCGGAAGAGAAGGAAGCATTTGGAGAAAGTAAATCAGCGTAACCCTGGGACTGTTAGCCCGGTTAACGGGAGGGGCGGCTCCCCGGATCAGTTCCAAAGTAGTTTCCGCACTGAAAATGAAAATTGTTCCGAAAGTGAAGACAACGAAGAGCAAACAGATGGGATCGAGCACTCCGGTTACGGCAGCGGTGATAACATTAAAATTGGATGGTGAGTCATTAAAATTAAACTTGAAATTCTTGAACTTGAAATTGAAAATTCCATGGTATGGAAAATATATAAACGGAATACCTCCTCCCCATTTATGTGTAGTTGTGAGCTCGAGTCTGGAGGAGCGCATTCAACACCGCACTTGTGTTTGGTGCTCTCTGGCCTTGAATATCTCCCATGGATGAGTTCTATCGCTAGCATGAAGAAGTTTGCCGAAGATTTTCCTCAGATACGACAAGTGTGCTTGCAGGATTTCAACCGTTTCGTGCTGCTCACCAACATACCGACATCGGAGGATTCGAAAGATTTGCAAACGTCCGTGATGCAGAACCTGCGCGAGGCATTGTTCGAAACTGTTCAGCAGCCTTCGCCGTATGCCTGCACTATCCCTCAAATTCTTTGGACTCGCCCTTTCCAGTGCGATCCCGTCCACATGGATACTGCATGGTAAATTATTTTTATTTGACGGGAACTGCAATGTGACATTAATTGTAATTGTGCAGCTTTCGCTATCGTAAATCGCAATCTTATGGAATTACTTACAACCAGTCGGGGTTCTTTCAGCTAACAACAAAGACTTTATTCGTATATAGATGCTGTTTGCATGAGATTCCGGATATAAAGGGGAAGGAGAACAAGTTCAAGTCTTAATAAGTAATTAAATCATACTATTGGTAAATCAGTTCTCGTCTTCTCGTCCACATTAGTTTCACTGAATACGTTTCTGAACTTGTGTTCGTATTCTCGCATTTCGTCTTAACATTGTGCAGTCGCGACAAGATAGTTGTCCGACCCTCTTTTGAACTCACTGGGAGAATAATGATGACAAGATGGACGTCTATAGGTTAAAGACGTATCTCTGCCCTCAGCAATCTTCCGAGAAGTTCTTCGTCCAGTCTAGTATACTTGCCGTCGAGGTACACGTACAAAGGATCCTCGATCCGAGTCAGAGCAAAGCCCTCCTTTTGTAGCTCAAGCTTTTTAATCTTGTGCGTACCTGTAATTGCGATGCGGCATTAATTTCATCTTACAAAATCTGAGAAACAGATGATCAAATCTTTCGGCGCACTTATTCAAACTTACTCGTCATCTCGATATCCTTGGACAAGCGTACAAATATCGGGCGGGCATATTGCGGCAAATTCTTGTTCACCCCTTCGGCAAGGTCATCTAAATCTGTAGTCTTTTCGGGGTCTACAATGGCAACCATTCCGGCCCTACCTTCCGTCCCAGGAATCTGAACACCGTATGCGACGCAGGCTTTAAAGTGTGTGATGGAGCTTACAACCGCCTCAACTTCTGCCGTCGACACGTTCTCCCCCTTCCATCGAAAGGTATCCCCTACTCTGTCCTTGAAGTAGAAGTATCCGTATTCGTCCATAATGAGCAAATCACCTGGAGGATATTTCCCAATTAATACAAGTTTTTCCGAACAAATTTTATTTTCATTATTATCCATAAACTCTACCTGTTCTGAAGGCTCGATCGCCTTTGGCAAAAACATTGTGTAACACCTTTTTATTGGTCTCATTACTGCTGCCGGCGTAGCCTTGGAACTCTCGGATGGGATGATTTTGCACGATTTTCCCGACGAGCTCGCCTGGCTCGTTGGACTTGCAACGGAGAGCCAGACCAGTTTTAGGATCCCTCATGACCTCCCCCGTAACCTCGTCCACGCGAATGAGTCCCATGGGATACAACTTTTGGAGGATCACAGGGACGAAACCTACGGCCCCTATCCGCCCATCGAAATTCACAAAGTTGCAGTTGCCGTCGGTGGACCCGTAAATTTCCGATATCTGACGAATGTTGAAACGATGAACAAATTCTTTCCATAGTTCCGTTCGGAGGCCATTTCCAATCATGGCTCGAATTCTATGTTGCTGCTCCGCTCTCGAGAATGGCTGATTCAGTAAGTAGCGGCAAATTTCTCCAATGTACTGGGCCACCGTTACATTATTAGTGGCACAGTCCTTCCAGAATTTGGAAGCGGAAAACTTTCTCCTCAGAATCACAGTGTTCCCATAGAAAATTCCCTGGCCAACCCCGCACAATCCCCCGGCCGTGTGATACAATGGTAGACAAACGTAGATCACATCATCAGACTTGAGATTGTTCATGTGATGGAAGGAAACGGAGCCCATCACAAACCTGTTGAGTCACACCACCGCGGTTTATACCCTTGGGAAATTACTCAGTATTTGTATTCACAAACAAACTTATTGTGAACCCCGGATAGAATACCTTGAATGCCTCACAATGGCTGCTTTCGGAAGACCTGTAGTTCCGGATGTGAATATGTAGAATAAGTTGTCAGAGAACTTGGGCTCATCCACACATTTTGGCGTATCCGTAGATTCATTCTGTAGCTCTTTATCAAGTTCAATGAAATTGATTTCTTTTCCTGGTTCCGCACCTTCAACGTCAACGCCTTTCAAACTCCCAAGTGCGTACAGCGAGACGCTTTCCGCGAGGTTCAAGCCATTGTCCTTGACTTCCTTGACCGCTGGAAATATTCGAGCCATTGCACCAATTGCAATAACCAATATCGTAAACCAGGCTGACCATAAATCCTGAACTCAAATTGATGGTAATTATTGTTACAATACAGAAAATGCTAATTTTAAAAAATGCTGGATTTAATTAAATAGATTTTTCGAGCTTAATTTTGATTAGGATTGAAATAATTTCCAGTCAATCATCAATGTAACTTGGAAAAACTTTCTGTGCTTTGGTGGAACACTGACATGAGTTTTGTTCGTGACGGGTACTCGCACCTAAGACCTGACCTAACCTCCACCGAAGTAAAAAATATTTTCTCGGCACGCAGTAGTGAGAAAAATATCAGGAGCTGGATTTAATCCAAAAAGGTTACTATTAAATTAACGAGAGACACCCACGACCTGTTGATGGAATACTAGACCGGCATGTACACCATCGTTTTCAGCACTGTCTGATAACCCCAAACCCAGAGAAGAAGGCCAAACTTTCTTGCGCACGGCGTGGCTTAGTCCGAGAACGTAAATTTAAAGTAATTTTTTGGAAACCCAAAATGTAATTTTTTTATTGGGTTTAACATGTGATCTTTTTGTTTTTCAATGGTCCCCCCTTTGCAAAATTCAAGAAAATCATGACACGTGCTGTCGACTCGAGCAAAATGCTTTTGTGGAAAATGTTATACACTGCACGAAAGATGCTTAATTGCTTAGATTACACAATTTCTACGCAATTTTTAGTATTTTTCATAAAATTGTTATGTTACTCGAGTCAACAACACGTTTCACGGTTTTCTTGAAATAGTGCACAGGGGGTGGGAGAATTGAAAATCCATAACTCCCATGGTAAATCCCACAAGAAAATTTCCAATTAATTTGGATTTGGCAAAAATAACTAATTTTTACCGCGCCATGTGCAAAAAATTTTGTCGCTTTCCCGTGTTTCAGGCAGTGCTGAAAACTATGGTATAATTGCATGCCCTTCATGCATCCCATAACAGGTCGTGGGTGTTTCTTACGGTAAGAAATCTAATACAACTGGCACATTTCCATTGTCCTGTGGACTGTGAATGAATCAGTGCTCAATCAAGTTTAACAACCTTTTTCTAGAGAACATTACTCAAACAGACCCTTGCCAAGAGTCATTAAAAGTAGAGAATCTTACAGTTATTTTAGTAATAATTGCTCCGTTGTTGCCACTAACTTTTGTCTGAACTAGAATTTTTAGTTTCTACTATCTTAAGAAAATCATTGCTCCTCATCAAAACGAGCTGGCAAAGTTCAAGGAAACATTTTTAACATTAGCTATCTAATCGTAAATTTGGGTACTTTTAAGTAGTATTCCTGAGGCTTGATGACGTGAGAGGAGTTCTTAAGGATGTCTACCTTAAAATACCTTTACGCACAATCACAAACGGTGAAAGAATGTACACGTGCATACAAACCGATAACAAGGTAGCACTGAGGAGTCATGTGCTCATCCTGCACGATAAATGTATTCGCCAGAACAAGCTGTAAAGCTCGGAGCTGATGGAAAGGTTAGTAAAGGTGATATAAGATCAATCTCCACCGTTTTCCCTTCCGAAATAAAGGGAGGATAAACAAACAAGGGGAATTCCTGTTAGGACAAATGGTCAGCCTATCGTATGAAACGTAAAGCCCCGATAAAATAGAAACGCTTTATTACCAGAGAATAATTCCGTCCCAAAAATCACAGCCTTCGGTTTCGAAATCTCAAAAGAATGCTTGAGTGGAAGTAGGCGGAGATGGGAATTGATTAAGGATGTTACGACGCCTATCTACAAATTTAAAATTGCATATCAGAAATTCCCGCCATGTCCATGCTAGTGCCTTTTGGCTCCATTTTTGACTTGACTATTTCACGGTATATACCTTACTAAGGCCGAGCCAGACGCAGACGAATTCTGGCCGATTGTCCATGAAGAGCGCAACGACGTCCCCCTTTGTGTACCCCTGGCGTTGAAAGTAGTTGGCAATTTGGTTTGTATAGTTTTGTACCTACAGCATTCCGAACGTTTAAAACTATTGCGAGTCTCCACACATTCAACTTGTGAGTGGAAAATTACTGTGGATTTTCCCATTTACCACCACCATAAATTCTATTCAGTACCTCTAGGAAGGTCCAAGTATGATTCTCAAACTGGAAGCAAATTTTGCCGGGGTGACGGGCCACTGTTGCTTCAAAAACTTCCCCCACGGAGGTCTCCGCCCTTTCATACTTACCAAGTGACTTGAATGTGAGGATAAATCGTGTTAAGCCACTGTGAAAATAACATATGAGACTCTCATAGGTCAAGCAGAACTTTTTAGGAACGAAAAACAATCAGGATCCTACTGTCTGTGTACCTGAGATCTCTCCGGAAAGTTTTGATGATAATCCCGAGGAATCTCCTGTGACGTAGAACACTGAAGATAATGAAAATAATGAAGAGAGAAGCTATAATCACGGCGGCGTACACCCACCATTCCAAAATTGTCACACTCTCCATGTTGGCGAAACGGAACTCGTGTGAGTTAGTGACGCTCCTCTTCACGATTCTGCTGGTACGCCGCCACGCTCAAATCTTCTCTATTAGATTGTCGAATACTTTGAAGTCTGGTAATTTTAACTGTGTTTTCTCTCAGTAGCAGACCCTTTTTCTTACCACGAGCACTACTGCAAGTGTCAAAGCCCGCACGTACATCTGTAGAGTCCCATCCACGACGGAGGGCAGTGCGTACTGCAAGATCAAGATTAGCTGCACCAAACACAGGTATTAGCTTCACCGTGGACTTGATGGAAGTGTTATGGGCTCAGTCTCACTACTCAGGGTTTCCCCCTTCTTGAAAACTTCTTCTTTGAATCCTCCCCATAAACAGCGTTCAGGAGCCAAGTGTTCAAGGTTTCTAAAATATGTGTTTGTGGACGACCATGCAAGCGTTGAGAGAGCACATGCAAAGATCTGACGTACAGATGTCGAATAATTTGTGTAATTGCCTTTTACCCACGTTTGGGTGAGCACTGACTGACGACTGACTGAGGATGGGCAAGGGAGGGGGGAGGAAGTGATATGAGAAGGAGGTGAGGACCGTTCCTTACGCATAGGAGAAAGTCACATACATATACGTGCGTCAAACTATATGGGGGAGCTATGTGGGAACTTGAATGGGTAGTGCGAGGATTATTTTGATATCCCATGGTCAATGATAGGAGAGGATGAGCATGGTTATGGAGTAATAGGTGTATAATTACTCGACAAGTATCACACGTAACGAAGCGGATATGACCTACTGATACTTGTATAAATCGTTTTACTGACCTGCGAGAGGTAACTCCTGGAACAGGATTGAAATTCATAATTAGCCATTTATGTTTTTCTTTCGTGAAGCCGGATTTTGAGTCGCAGGCCTGATGTTGGTTTTTACATGCATGTATGCACTAGTGTAGTGTGGTGTTTACGTTATCATGTTTATTATGGACGGATGAAGCGAGTCTTTATACTCTGTAACATTGAAAGGTCATCGTTTTTCAAACATAGATGCAACACATCCATAAGTTATTTTTTGAGGAATGGAAGACATAGAACGTAGACATAGCCAGCACAGAAACATATAGGACGTAGACGTAGTAGTAGTCCATCCGGTGGTTCAAGTGACCGAGCACATTGAGGGCATTACGCATAACGCACCGCACGCCTCACATTTTCCGCGTTAATAACTCTTCGCGCATGTAATAGTAAGGGGCGAGGATGTCATTCAAAAATGGATGCTGTGAATTACTTCAAGAAAACTTGAATGAATCCGAAAAAAATGTTGGTTGGTCGGGTCAAACATGTTGGAAATGAATTCTGGTCCTAATCTGGGATTTCTAAGCAGTGCGTTGGGTTTCCCATGCAAAGCAAAAACGCAGTGAGGAACGAATAATGGAAATTTTGATTTGACGTGTAAGTGGAATGGACTGGATGCTGGATATTTCTATTTGGTTCAACCATTTTTTGGATTCGATTGTCCCTACCGCACAGCCTACAAGCCAACTTTAGGAATTCAATTGTAAGAAATAGTATAACAATGATGTTTCTGAAACAGCCTCACATCATGTGCGTAGTGTAGTACGGCCGTTGTGCGTTACGGTCATGTGAAAAATGATACTTGTAAATGGGAATCCATTATATTGCTGCCGACTGACTTTTTAGCTGTGAGGGAGTGATAATTGGGGAGCAATTATTTCCGCTGTAGTGTGCGAGACACTGGACGCTGCCACCCTGAGACATGGGTGCAGATGGACGGGAAAATAGATAAAACTGCCGAGGTCAGTTTTACAAGTTTGAGTGCTGATAATTATGAGAAGTAAGGGAGGGTTTCTTAGGGCCATATGATAGCAGCTTACCCACGTTTTTATATCAAAAATTATTGTATGGGATCCTCTGCAAACGTCCAAGTGACAATGTATCTTGGTACATGGTTGGTCGTAAACTCGGATGCCTGTTCATTATGACACTACAAGAACTTTACATCGTTTTCTTCCTCCTGCTGTCGTTAAACTCGGTAATTCTCACTATTACCCTTGATTGAGAGCATGAGAAACCTAAAGCTCTCCTTTGTGGGCAAAAATAGTCTTTTCTGACGGAAAAACATGACCAATATATGCTACAGTTATCAATGTAAATTTTGTTGCAATTGTGGGCTTTTGAAATTGAGTTAAAAAGTGGTCTTCACATTGTCCTTCCAAGTTATCAGTTACTCGCTTTGCTACTGTTTAAGTCTCACGATGAATGCGTCTTAAAACTTTCCGGCTTAAAATTAGTAGTAAATAATCAATTGTAGACATTCCTACTGTATTCACAGCTTGTTCAGGGATTCCAATCTATCCTCGCTTCATTAGTCGCCTCTAGCTGCGGACTAAAATCCTTACCGCCCACATCACCGTGCTTACAACAAAATATGGGCTCCACGTGTCGAAAGATTAGCACCAAATGAATCCTTCAATTTCGGAGGCAAAAACTCGGAAGCACATCTGTGATGCGATGTGGAAGACATCCTAGTTTTAATTCTTGTCAGTTATATTTTATCAGTCGTTTCAAAGTATATCCTTGTAATGTATAGTTTTTACAAAATTCAAAGCTCGTCCACACTTACTTGCAAATTCTACAACTGTACACGCATCGCTTCACTTCCGCGAGTACTACAGAGTTGGAACACGGTGAGATGAGTGCTTCATACTAGAGTAGCACTTGTGGACCACAGCCACTGCCCCACCTAATTTACACGTATGAAAAATATAAAAACTTGATCTTCATGTATTCTCATAATTTTCTGTAAATTGCACCATGGAAATGAGTAAAAACTAACCAACTTTTTAGAAGCCCCACATTAAAGCAATATTACTTACACGCAAGTTTTGAAAGAAAACAGTTTCATTGATACTGACAAACTCATACGTACAATACTGATATTTCATTTATTATTCCAAAAATATTGTACCACCACACTAACGTTTTAGGCATCAATTTTTCTGAATTGGAACTGGATTCGCATCATTTCACAACTCGAGACGTGTCGACTGTCTTATCGACCTTCTTCAGTAGTACGCGTTTTTACAAACTGTATTCTGCGCGACGTGAAACTTGTACAGAACTTTTCTCCACTTTTGACACTTTAGTAATTGCGGTACATATAGTCATTAAGCTGATGCTGCATGATTCCAAAGGGCATCAAATTCCTCCCGAACTGCCTCCACAATCTTCTCCGCATCCCGGTCGTTGGGTGCGAGCGCTCGGTCGATCACCAAGTCTATACTTAACTCATCTCCGTATGTAAGGGCGGTGAAAGTGAAGCCTGGAAACAACAACATATTTGGCCATAATAGCAAATCTCGCAAACAAAATGGCACTTAAAAGCTACTCAACACTGAACAATGGAACAACGACTACTTTATCACGATTCCATTTGAGCATCAACTCACCTGATCGCCCGTGAAGCGGTGCGACATTGTAGGAAAATTCTTCTACTTCTCTTCCCACCATACGAATCATCTCCTCGTTGCCAGGGAAATTGCTCAAGATCCCCGACGTATGATTATTTGCATTGACGTATTTCATGAAGGCCGGAAGGGCCCCGCCAAAGTTTGCAAAGTAAAAATTGAACAGTGGCAATGTGGACTGGCGAATATATTCAAAGTATTCATGGCAAGCCAGTACTCTTTCCGCCGGAGTTTTTTCCCCAACTGGCAGTCTGACAAAGCAGCCGGTTCTGAAAAATGAAAATCCTATATATGGTCTTACCTCATCAAATGTAATGTAATTGTTATTCAATCCCTAATTATATATTAAAGGCATGACTTACAAATGATTGCAGAGTTTGTCGTCAGGGTGATTGGGGAACGGCATGGGAACGAAGACATGCATGCAGCTCGGGATCCTCCACTGCTCCCGTCGAAAATGACTTCGAATCCCACCCGTTACGGCAGCGAACAGCACGGCCGTAAAACTCACTTTGTACCTATTCTTGATCTGCTTCACGAAATTGACAGGGATGTTTTTAGTCTTTCCAACCCGAAACTGCCGCGTCAACGCACTGTTATGAGAAGTGCCACGGATTGATGTCGTAACTGAGGAACTGCTGACTAAAGTCATACGGTAGCCGAAGAGCGAATGAGCATGCGTGGCGGAGCAAGACTGTGAGCCCGGGATTTTTTGTACATACTTTTGGTTTTGCAGCTTTCGGCGGAGTTTCTCCGCCGGTCAGGTGATTCATGATCAGTTTAAGAAAGGAATAGCCGTCACCCATTCCATGGTGCAAGTGAAAAAGTACGAGTGTCGTCGGCTCCGCATCCCTGGCGCACTCATTCGCATTGACTTCACATCTCCGATAGCCGGGCACAAGGAGGAACTGCCATGGGCTCCGATACTTGGGCCAAGGGCGTGACAGAAGCGTTTCATTGTAGCGGCGGAGTTGCTCCTATTGAATTCACATCTCCGATAGCCGGGCACAAGGAGGAACTGCCATGGGCTCCGATACTTGGGCCAAGGGCGTGACAGAAGCGTTTCATTGTAGCGGCGGAGTTGCTCCTCCGTCGGTGGTTCGTCTCGAAATTTGTCACAGAGGCGAATGTGGTTGTTCAAATCAAAGTTCTCATCCCATTTCCAAAAGAGATAGCCCATGGCAAAGTGGTAGTATTGGCGGAATTCAGGATAGGTCAAATCCCCATCGCTCTTGTTCCTCAGATTGAGGACTTTGTCCGCAAAACACTTTTGGAACTCCTTCACCGAGACGTTTCCCTTGAGGGCGAACCAGATGACAACGTTGCATTCGGGCTTGCCGTAAATGTCATCCACTGCCAGGAGAGCACTTCGTGCCGTCACAATACGGCCCAGATCTTTCCACCGCTGCTTGACGTACTTGATGACCAGTTCCCGGTATACAAGGAACGGGCTGAGAAGAAGTAATATGGGTGGGAGGAGGACGAGCCAGATCAAGCCGATGACCAGGACGAAGAACTTTGGTAGAAGTTTTGTAACTAATTTGGTAATCATCGTGTGGACCAGTTTATGTGGACTTTTTAGAATACTTTAGACAATTTTTCCGGTTGTCCAACGCTCCGAGTTTGTAATGGACGTGGGATTTTTAGAATGCTGTGAATTTTTTTCAAGATTCCAACTTTCGTAGGTGGATCCACTCGTGCCCAAGACGGTTCAGAGAATGATTCCGTTTTCATAATGAGGTGGATATTACAACGGGAAGGAAAGAATATGGTATGAGTCTTCCTCCTCATGTCCGTTGGACCAGCGCACTGGTGGTGAGTCCCTTTGAGCAAGCGTGAAAGCCTGAAGGTTCGGCCTAAAAAAATACGATGATGATGTGTCGCCGACTTTCGCCATGGTGTGTGAGTGCATATAATACTTGCTAACTGATCCATGGCCGCCGCTCCTTGAGGTTCATAGTGGTGACCATGTGTTATGTCTTGTCTTGGATCATCCTGTTACGCACAAATCACGTGCTATTGATGCGTTTGCCGGATGTATTTGATAACTTTGAACGTATGGTCTGGCTCGACAAAAAACTCCTACAGAATACGTAGCTGAGGCTGTACCTGCCGTAACGGCCAAATCTTAATGATTGTAGCAATTTGTTGGGGAAGGACATTGCCTCTGCCGAGAAAGATGGTGGAATGACAAGGTGAATAAAAATTTCGGATAAATCTGGGGAGGGTTGACGTGCGAATTAAATCTTTGATGCCCTGCTTACAACAAGGGGAACGCAGTGAAAGAAACTATGCCCTCGGTGCACGCTTCTTCCCATCCAAATTGGATCCCAAGGCAAGGGTTTTAATGTAATGCGTATAATTCAGCGTGAACTTAATCGTTTTGTTTTGAATCGAGCGACGCGTTGAGCAATTTGGGAGGTCCTCCTTGTAACTGTCTGGTGGAACGGATCTTGTAGGTATCGGCATCACAGCATGGTATGGTGCAGCATGTGTAATGCTTCCGGACGGGCATTGTGTGAAGCATAGATTAACAGTGATATTTGAGTACTTGATGGTAGGATTCCGGTAAAATATGAACATGGCAAGGTAAGGGGAGCAATTATACTCAATTAGGGCCTTATCAGATGTGGCCAGGTACTCCGAAAGGTGTCGGATAATGTAACAAAATTTTTCGATCTTCAACATTTTTTCATCCTTCACTTACTTTTAACTTACTGTTAAGCACTTTTGTTCCGGTTTGAGTGGTGCTTCGAATAATTGTCCTTTGGCCAAGTGGCACTTGAGGCACTGAGTTGCGACCAAGAAAAGAACAACATTTGGTGGTGAAGTCCAAGGCTTCGTGCAAAAATTACGTAACGCCAAAAATTGAAAACATCACCCACCACCTACCGCAGTAACGCTTTTTTAACATTGGCTCGAATGGACGTACCAGGCTCTCGAGAACTACCCACCCCAAATGTGATGCGTAATTTATGCACTACCCCCAAGGTTGGGCCTGGGCTACAGTATAAATTGGGCTGTTCTGTCACGGACGCTGACGTGGAATGTACTTTGCTTTTCTGTTATCCGCAGCCATTATTCGATCGTTTTCGTTACTCTGTCGGAGTCGGAAGGCAACAAAAGTTTAGTGGCAAAGGCAGTAATCGCAGGTGTGCCCACAACGTCGTATGTAATTTACTGTTTGGGAGTAAGACGGGATTACTTTAAAGCAGTGGTTTAGTAGTGAGCGGAAATAATTTACAGTGGTATTCACTGAAATGCTAAGACCAACTGGATGGTTCTCAGTCAAACGTATTCGTGAATTCTAGAAAGCATTTACGACAGGCATTTTCACCATGCAATATGTGAAATGTTCAATCTTTTGTGTGAATAAAATCCATCATCTAGCTCTATTGGCGGCAGTATAAATTCAAGCTGAATTTTTAAGTCCGCATTTGATGCAAAATGAACAAAATGGTCAGGTTAATTTGTAGGTTGTTGCATGAACCCACCATGGAGTACTGCCTGTTACTCCGAAGCAACCACGTGTGGCTGTAGTAATGGTGGGCAGTATTAAAAGTAGATGTCGCAAGAGTCTACCTTGAGAGTTCAGATAAACCTTTTCAACTAATACGATTTGGGATTGCAGGGGACACGATTCGATGTTCAATCCTAATGAATGAAATTTTGAGGGGCGGAGCATTTAAAGACGACGGGAAAATGTGAATACAAATCTTTCTGACGTAGACATTTGCAGTCTATGATATGAACGTGTCTCTGCAACAACAATAATATCCAGCCTCTAATATTGCCACTCCTGCTTTCGGCTCTCCATGGCTATTTTCAGATACAAGGACGTCAACTTCTGGAGTTCACGAAACCTGCTTCAAATCTTGACGCCAAGTCTTGTTGAAGGGTTGTGTGCGAGCAATAAGCTTCGTGGGAAATATATATAACTGTTAAGAAAGACACGGACGGAGTGGTGTTATTCCTGATTTCCATCGGTTCTCAATGCGCACGCGCCCTTTCTTGCAGTGCCGCTCGTGCGTCAGTGTCTCCGCCGCATTTTTACAACGGCTACACAAGGTTTTAATTCTCGCCGCTTCCTCAAATTAATGACCACTCCACCCTGTACATGATATGCCATTGTACCTTTAAGCAAGTGTTCAAATATAGAATGAAAAGTTTGATACTGAGTAAGAACCAGGATATTAATGGGTCCCATTTTTGCAAATGAATTTGGCGGATCCCATTAACCCTTATTTCAAAACATAATCAAGAATTAGTATCACAGAAGTCTTCTATAAAATTGCATCTTTCGTCGATTCATCTTCACCTTTTCACATTATTTCTCCAGAACTGGCACATAGTTTCCCGCATCCAGTAAGTTTGCAATCACCTCAGGTTCCAGCTAACCGTCGTGTTTTGCGTTGCGTCGAAGCAAGCACTGCCCGAGGCCTTGTGCGTCCTTGAATTGTGGGAGGTCAGGATCATGGACGGGATTTTGTCAACATGTTATGCTCATCCCATGTCATTACCACGGAGAACAGCGGTACAGGTTCCAAAGTTTATGTAGCAAAGGATTAATTTGTGCGGACACTGGACTTTGATGCGGATGAAGGTGTAAATTGTGATAGTGACAGTCGTGAGAACTGGAAACTGGAATTGCTTGGACTTCTTGTCTTATCTGTTGGTCACATCTTCTAAGCTAGTATTCAGGGCACATGTTTACAATTGCACAATGCATACACTCACCTCGAAATTCAATCACACAATGTCTTTTTGCAACAACATCTTTCGATGTGTTATTTTTTCAGCTACATGTCAAAGGAGCTGACTATAGCATTACTTTTTCCCGTTCCCGAACTCCACATTGAGAAGCTCTCAGAAGATTTTCAGAATCCCAGCAGGATTATTTCCCAAAAAAACATGAAATACTCGGCAATTACGAATCTCCTAATGACATGGTAGTCGCCCGGAGGGCGTTTCATCAACGTTAATAGCCTAGCCTACCCAGGCGTCACTTTCTCACTATTACACACGATCCCATGCCGTCCCACCCATGACGCTAATTAAGAATTCCAATAATGATTGGCCGTAACTATACAAACTATACGGAGATGAACATTCCAAAATCATTTGAACAATCAGTGAGAAAATCCTTCCACTTGTTCCTTGTACGTCATCAAAGATGATGAGGTACACCCTGGCGTGACATAACACCTTTCATAATAAGAGCTAATTGCAATTAGGTGATGCTCAGGGTGCAGGCAGTTATACACTTTTGACGCGGTGCCAAGAAGCAACAGCAGAAATGCATCCACAGTGCCTTTGAAAAGTATGCCGAACGTCCAATTTCAGGCGCCAATGAGCATAAAATACCACAACTCTCACTTCCATACTCGGGCAGCCTCATCATGATCATCATCATCGTCGCCGGATCCATCAACCTGCCACAGAGTCAACTTGAAATTTGGATGCACTCATTTGACAGTTGCCAATATATATATTATAATATTAATCGACAATAAGCACGCCCTTGGCTTTTCCATTTTCAGGTCAAGCCATGTCAAGATAACTTGTCCTGTCCAACAAAAATTCTATACAGTTACAGTAATGCTTTAGATATACAGTTTGAATTGAACCCCTTTGAGCTTCGGTATCGCAAGATTAAACGATGAGGTTAATCTCAAAACACACCCTGCGCTCAGGTTTGTTTACACTCTGTTGTCAACAAAACGAGCAGAATAAAACTCATCCATAGTTTGACAATGCGTTTATCTCACAGACCGGAATGATGTGATGATGACTTTGACACAATTATTATTATTCCCACACTAACAGATTTCCATTGAAGACGCAACACCGGTGGCTAAACGACCCTTGCGTCCCAAATCTATGTGCTTTTGGTCTAAATTTTGATCAGCACAGGTTACTCATTTTTATGCTAGTTTATCTGTTACACACACATGATGCAATTATAAGTTCGTTGGGTCATATTTTTTTTTGGAAGCGGATCACATTCCTTGCGACTTTGTAATTCTGCCGCCCTAAATGGGAGTTCCTCTGCAGTCAGTGAGTGGCCGGCACATGAGATAAAATTTGTTCATCACGATTAATTTCTACGGTAAAAGTCTCCGTTCTACCACATGCAGTGCCGCACTACTGCCACTCTACCTGTTCTGCGTAGTGCTCGTAACCGATCGGCATACAAATTAGGAGCGTACAAAATACAACACACTTTCAGCCTGCAGTTTTACAATACTACGCGGCTCAATAATTCCCGTCCGACTCCATCCATCAAACCGGCTGTCAAAGTGTGTAGTACAACAGAGAGCTCATGTT
>WJFA01002270.1:0-16682 GCA_009870155.1 Pseudobourletiella spinata | reverse complement strand
ACCTAAAATTTCGTATCCGTATCTTCGTATCGTATTTGATGATACGATACGTAGCTCCGTATCAGTATTGGACATCCCTAGTTGGGACTAACAAAACCACTTTATTAACACACACACAAAATTAATTAAACCTAATTTTCCCAATGAAAGACTTGTGTCAGGAAAATGAAAATTCAGCCGGAATCTCACAATCAGTCACTGGAGAAAATATCACAGTCTTACAAAAAGTCCCGGCCCACATCAGGGCAGTCCGAAACACTTCGAAAAAATTTACAAAAAACCCAAAGTCTGTTTTCTGTCCGAAAACCCAGCACAGTTAGGAGCGCTACACAGGTTTGAACTCAATATCCCAACTCCGCCGCGCTGGAGTAGTCCGTCCGCTTTTATAGGTGAGGGCAGGCGCGCCCGAGAAGGTTCCACGGCTTCTGGAAAGGCCATTCCATTTGCTGGGCAGAAAGTCTATTCGTAGTCCGGCCGTCACCAGTACGTTCCGCACGCTTGCTCTCCATGCGCTTGGCGAAGTTCGCAACGTTCGACCACATTCCATCTCCACGCGCCTTCAGAACGTTTCGCAGAGTGTGCTGTGGAGAGAGATGGCCGTGAGCTCGCCGCTGATTGGACCAATTCATTTGTCCATCTTCCCCTCCTCTCTCTCCCCCTACTCCGAACACACCAGCTTAACACAGGCTGGTGCTGAGCGCTGAGAGAGGGTTCCAGAGCCCCGCTTGGTGGCCCCACAAGGTTCGCTGTCAGTCCATTTCCAATGCTAACTCAAATTCATCCGAACGTTTCCTCAACTCACAGTTCATTCTGGAGTTTTCCAACTCTGGCTAGTATTCTCGCCGCAACATGAACACTTCATTCACAAGCTTTTTCATTAAAAATCTCAACGAAGAAAATTTTTGAGCCTACTGGCGCTTGCATGAGCACTTCCGCCACCGTCGTCACCACCATGAGTATTCAGAATGAGGTGAAAGTGATCTTGAGATATCTTGCTATAAAATGAAACGGGAGCCGGCACCCATGTAAATTTTCAAGACATCATTGAAACCCCAAGGACGACATTTTCATGTTTTAGCACCTGTCTGTACCTTGAGTGCTCCCATATCATGAAGAGACATGCCACTAACCCCACAGGCACAGAATGACTGTATACGAGATAAAAACATTATAAGGACAATACAGGGGCCGAAGGTGAGGCCATTTAGGATTACCACACGCGGAATTCCATGAGTTATAACAATCTACATAGATTGCGTCAGATCATAAAATAACTTTTATAACAGTAACATATAGCCCATTTCAAATGTCAATGAGAAGTGATGCCTGGAAGGGAACGAGAAGGAGGAGAGTTGTAAACCTCCGTTAAAATATAGACCGGGTTCAACCAATTCTCGTCAGTGCAAGTTTGGAATACATCAATATCAATACTCTATGCTATGGGATAGCCCTGGGAAGCTGAGACATGCACAATGTTGCGGGTTGAAATCCTGTAAAGAAGGGCAGTGAGAAAAAGTCGACCGTTTTGGGCGGAGATCCTTCTAGAATCTAGTCAGATTCGACCGAGATTGAATGGTGCAACAAAAACAACAGCAGCAAGAACGTCTGGGTTGGATTTGTAATTTAATGTCGTCTCAGTCGTCAGTTCATGCATTACGAAACTGAACTCGAGCAAAGTGATCTGCATAATTTCCCATGTTTAAATCCTCCGCGGTCACGAAGCCCGAGTAAATTAATATCCATAACAGCTATGGTTAGGGAGTGCAGAGAGGGGATGGATGAAGCCATTGGGAACATTGGTCGACCACGTCTAAAGTGAGCTAATGCAATGTAAATTGCTAATGCATTAGTTCATGAAGATAACTTGGGTGTAGTCCGGTGTGCAATGTCTATGAGATAAAAAATAGAAGCTATTGCAACACCACGTCCCTACGCGGACTTAAGACAATTTCCTTTAAGAAAGCGTCGGGCACAAGACCATTTGAGCTGAAGGCTGCGAAGGCATATGTAGGAACAATTTTTTAAATGAAGAGTTAATTTACTTCATGAAACCCCTGATGTAATCAAAAAGATTTTTTCCGTTAAATTTCCACCCTTGAGTTCGCGGTAATACTCTTCTTCCGATCCGGTTTCTCACATTGCCAGTAAAGTCATCCCAGCGCTGCGACATTGCCTTACTACAGTGTGTCAACGTGCCTATAGGATTATAGTATTTAAATTTCTATGAGTCATAGAAATATAAATACTATCACGTCGCCGGGATGTATAGGAAATGATTTTATCGACGATGAAACAGAAACCAATGGTCCCACACGTAATACTAATACTAAATTATGAATGACCCTTCTGCAGCTCATCACATATGCGGCTGAAAGACCCGTTAATCATATACGCTCAGGTGATTTTACCGGTAATTTGTGTTGAAACATTACTGCATAAATGCGCTCTTACAAGAGTATACGTCCTGGTGACTTAATTTAGCTAATAATTATTATGAACCAGGACACTGGACTGACGCCACCTCAACATATTTCTAACTGAGGCTCCACGAGACCCACAAGCAAACTTAAATTACAAAACAAGATGCATCTAAAACAAAACTGTGCTTGCCTTAGGATACTTTCCCTCTGATGATCATGAGTGAGACATTCTGTCGGTAGAAAGCCAATGAGAGTAGCTCTTACGTCTACGTTGGCTTGGTAATTATTCGGGTTTGCGATAGCGTTAAATTATAATTAGTCAATTAAATGCATTAGTTCCACACGGTGGTTAATAATGCATGTCAAGTTTAACGAAGAACTTAAAAATCTGAAGATACCTGGATCCATCTTATGAATCGTCCTATAAAAGTACTGAGTGATGTATAAAGTCGTTTAAGGCTTAACCAATATGAGAAGATACATAATGACGTAATTATCCCCAGTTTTCAATGCTAGCCTGGCTTTGAAAAAAACAATTATAGTTTGGTTTACTCTTGGATCTAAAGATTGGCTTTCTGTTTCGTGTACTTTTAAAACAAATTATTATTGCCGGTCGTGTAGTCCATACTTTTCTTTCGTATTACAAAGGATTACACTCCGACGTGGTACAATTTAAGCAAAAGCAGGAGAAACCATGTCTTTGTAGCTGAAATTTGTACTCGCTGTGACTGCAGGGGTCGTCATGACAGTACATATTTACAGCATAAACTCCCTTTGTCGCATCATCTCCTCGTGAAAGGTGAATGAAGAACTACCCCCACGGAGTCGAACAAGAAAATTCTAGAACCCAAGACCTTAAAAGTTGGGAACAAAATAAGTGACTCCGGTCGTTTGATGTGCGCAAGGTCTTCTAAGAAAAGATTGCAGTTTGTATTTATTTAGTTAGAAGTGATAGGTAATCCTAATCGACTTTCCGAAGCATGCACGAGCACTAACAAGTTTATTACCGCTAACTCATTTTTAAACAAATTATCCCCGATTAATTTCTACGCTACAATGTCACTGAATAGTCGTCATGGATACTTGGAGATACTTTTCACGTGATTGATGGAGCTTAGAGTGGCGATCTTGAGAGTCATATGATACGACGTGACGTCGGCATTAGCTTAATGGAGATGGAGACTAGTCCTGGGCAGCTGCTGTTTCTCACGCAGGTTTGCTGGGCTCTTCAGAACAAACGAATGGACATACAATAGAGAATTAATGTTCCGGGATTCCTCCGAGCATTGGTGCCGCACTCAAAAACTCTTACACTCACAGTCCATATGCAGCCAGGAAAACTTTTCACACGTTGGAAACAAGGGATGCACGACAGAGCCAGAAGATCCGTTTCACTTTCGTTCAAAACCTTAGCTTCTTTACACGACTCACCCTGAGAACTTAGTTCCACAAATAGCAAAAACGTGGGAGACCTTATAGTTTTACATTTGAAAACCCGAAATGGCCGCAAAGATGGGCGATTGCCATCGGTGCATATCACCACAAATCCCTCCTCCCTAACTCTTCCTCCAAGCCATAAATTCACTTCGATATGAGGCCAAACCTCCGCTGAGCCGCTTGAATGGGAACTCTCAGGGTTCTATTAGTACCATAATCCGCGACTTTACGGTCTTTTCGGTTTCAATGGCAGCTCCCTGGCAGCCTTGAACGTTTGAAAATGGGTGACCCATTAATTCGAAGCACGAGCTACGCATACGATCTACGCATGTCGTGTGCCAAAGTAGCCATAGTATGAGTGAGGGTATATGCCTCACCTCGGAATCGACTTAGTGATTTAGGACAGCAGACTCGTCATTTTTAGCACATTTAGAGTCTTCCATTGTCTTCACCTAGTTGGCTTTGAAGGCGGCAGGATCGACACGCGGCGAGATCCCACGAGGAGATTAGCGCGGCGTATGAAGTGAAAAATCAATTCCTCCACGGATTATCTTCCTCCACGTTTCCACTTCGGCTCCCTCAAAGTATCCACGTTGGGACTAAATCAAGCATAGAGGCCCGTGAAAAGCTTCCGTCCATACAATTCTTATCTTCAAAATCCCCCTCGAGCAATTACTCATCCATCCATCCATCCATGTCATGGTCACTTGGATTTCCTTACAAATATAAAAACCATAAAACCGCTATCATGCACCACAATTACGGCTCCAATCTTACAATTACAAAGAAAACAAACGCAGTCCTCCAAAACACGCTTACTGTCACTTCGACTCCTTGATCTCATGACGTGTATACGTACGGAAACTGGCGAAGCACGACGGCAAAAATATGATAATAGAGTCGCATGTCGCATCATCTTACCTACTAGAAGCATAAAAACTATCAACAACAGCCATAGAGGAAGAGGAGTTTCTGCAACAATGACAACCGGCATTTTTCACTGGTTTGATGATCCTGCTGAAAACCGAAATGAATACTGAAAAACCTGTGTTATCACTTTAAGCTGTCTCAGATGTCAGTCAGGCCGAGATTTCAGAAATCCCGCCTTTGTATAGATCCCTCATCTTTTGAATAGATGGAGTGACATCTGAGCGATACTCTCTTCAAAAGGTCACACAGATGTTCATTTCACTTTCACGCAATGGGTCATTAAAATAGGATTACCCCTCCCCCTGCAACACACCAAGTATCCTCTCCCCCTAAGCCTTCTTTACTCACACCAAGATTCTTGCGGCTTACTTCACCTTACTTACATGCACTTTGAATTCATATTGAAAGGGGTTGCCGGGCTGTGTCATAAAAGGCTAGTGCCAGAGTCTCAAGCGGAATCATCCATATACGTTATACATCAACCTCATCTCCCTTGTGTGTGTAAAACTGGTTCACGTATCCTCGCGTGTCACATTTTTCGTAAGAAAGTAGTAAGCTTTGTGCATCATTCGTGAGGCTTGAAGAAGCTGTGGTGACTTTTACTGGAACGATCTGCTGTTTCGGCTGCGTACTCATTTCGTACTCCATTCTTGATATAACCAGTACCATACTGAAGATATTCTACACGAAGGCGAAGGCTCATTTGCTTCCGGATCTATTTTGGAGGGGGGAGGGGTTTAGCTCGTAATGAAAACACCTAGTTTGAACTTTTTTCATCTTAAAACAAACTCTGCTACTCTAAAAACTCGCTTTACTACGAAACATTGATCCCGAATCAAGGAAATCCCATTCAAATAATTCTCATTATGATCAGAGGGAGTAAATATAAACATATTTCACTACTTAGATCGGTAAATCAAGCCAGCCACGTCATCGGTAGCATAACATTATTCTAACTAATTCCGTAAAAGCTAGCAACCTGATGCGCTGAACTAGTAATGTCGGTAGCCCTGAAGACAATTTGAAATTTAGAAGTAATTCCAAAATTTTAAGTTTAAGGGACTTTAAAACCCACGATGGGTTGAGTCTAGTTCCACAGATTAGAGGGCATCCGTTTTCAGCAGTGAATTCGTTGCCCATTTTTTAGAAAATATTTTGTTCAAAGTTTGCCACAAGAGAATGTAAATCATTTTATTTGGAAATGTAAAGCCATGCATTTATTTTACTTGTGTCCCCCACGTATCCAATCAACTGTTATAAAACGTCCCCGATTCCACTAGCCCACACATAATAGCAGCAATGACATAATATGTAGACATGACATCATCTTCAGGATCCAAACGAGTATCGACAGACATTGCTACCGTTCCTATCAACCTTACTTTACAGAATTTCATAGTGGGCACGGTATTCAATGTTATTACCCTAAATGTAGAAGTAATACTATTTGCTCATTATGACTTATCAATTCTCTTGGTACGAGGCATGTACTATGAGCGTTTCCTTCAGTAAACTTGAAGCCATTCTATGTTGAGCAGACTAGCCAAACAGTTTCTACACGATAAAGGCACTGTCTCCTTCTCCGTGAGCAGTAATTTCCAAGAAAGTTTTCCCAAGTTGGAAATGCTACGGAACTTGGGAGCCATTTAATTCCTACTGCTCAGCAAATGGACGTCCACTGGTTCCCATGGGCTGCTGGTGTAAACTTTCACGAGGTGCAGACAATCATAAGACGTGAATAAAGAAGCTGTCCCGTGAAGAATTGTGGATGTATGATTTTAGCATTTGTGTGTTTGTTTTCTTGTATGCGTGTATGGGTGTATGAAGTGTGACTTTGTGGATATCATCAATGGCGATAGGGTAATCTCACCGAGGTCTGATAAGAATCGTAACCAGGTTTGTAATAAATGTGGGATGAGGAGGCTACGTAGAAGTCGAAGAGTAGGTCGGAAGGAAATTGTAAGAAAATGGGGGAAAAAGGTAGGAGAAGAAATATTGCCTTATAAATCAAATCCTGAGTCCGATTAATATTTGTTCCCGCGGTTCGGAGTCAGTACGAGCGAGAGGAGATGCAATGCTCCAGTCCCACATGGGATCCTGCTCAGCGAGAAATTCCAAGTGACACTTTTCTCCTTGTTGTAGTGGGGATGTTATATTAGTAGAACGTGGAGAATTCAGGCCACAATGGCGCAAGCGAAATGAACGCAAAGAGTTTAGACAATCTGGACGTGAACGTGACACGATGGGGGAGTTGGAGATCAAAGAGTTGAGCTCAGCAGCCAAGTAATATGGTTTCCTTGTTGCATGGGCTCAAACCTTGTTCACTCACTCTCTCGCTCCGCTCCGCTCTTCCTTTCACAGGATTCCGACCACCAAAAGCCTGCTGAACCACTACAG
Organism: Pseudobourletiella spinata; assembly: GCA_009870155.1. NCBI lineage: Eukaryota > Metazoa > Arthropoda > Collembola > Symphypleona > Bourletiellidae > Pseudobourletiella > Pseudobourletiella spinata. The sequence goes on along the minus strand of WJFA01002270.1, from coordinate 9,498 downwards.
CCACCACCACCGGTGAACCACTAAGTTGACAATAAATTATTTCAAATGGCTTCTTTGATTTGTAGTCTTATTTCCCCATTCATGGCTCAAATGAAATACGTCATTCTCTGACCTTTGACTTGGGTAATTGAGCCAGCTAATGCGCGTACTACATTCTGAACAACGCCACATAGGTTGTTCAAAAATCTTTCATTTCTCAGTCAGGTCCAACACACTGTGTTGGAATAACCCTGATTACTCATTCACACGCTGAATGTTCTAGAGCTATAGAGCGCCACACAGATATTTTCCCGTGCAATTATTCAGACAAGACAACATTGTCTGACAGCGTGGCTACGTAAGAAGGATTGTTGTCTGTAAAGAGGGAATGGCACGGCATTCCATGGGATTCTCCATCCAAATCCAACGGCTGCAACTGCCTCAGCCTCTACACACACTAAAAAAAATCTCTGCCAAATATGCAGACATGAGTCGCATTGTGCAACGAGATTACGATTTTTCACGGCATTTAATCATAATAGTTTTTGCGGCGGAGGAATTTTCAGAATCCGAGATTTACGCTTGATGCGGTTAAACCCAGCGATGAGTATCACTGGGCAGCGAGCGGACGTCAGATGACGAGAGGCGAGGAGCGTTGGCAGACTTACCCTGTACTGTTCTCAACGTAATTTTCGGCGTGTGTGTGTATATCTTTGACAAATCTGACCAAATGATCTTGTCAGCGATCCCTGATTTTGATAAATTGTGACGCTCATCTACCTGCTCTGTGTACCCTTTCTGTAGGCCTACTGGTACGTGATGCAGGATGACTGGTATTTACCATGGGTGACGACCACTGGTGCTAGTGGGGGGCCTCCGAACAACATTCACTCTCCCTCAGGAAACTCTGCCATGATGAGAAGGCCGTCGGAGTCGTTACGACGACAAAGGTCACTCAATTTGGATATTGGTAAGATACATTTTGTCACTTTTATTATTATTATCCCTGCTACTAATGAGATTCCTTCCTGATTATGGCAAGAGTTCACCGAGCGTGGCCACCTTCGAATCTATGCGCATTATCTTGGCAAATATTTTGGTTGGACTAGTTCTGAATGTCAATGAATGTGAGTCGTAGGACGAGTAATTAGAGACCATGTAGCACGAGGACCGCCAGTATGTCCAAGAAATGATCACGTGAAGCTAGATTTTCGGTATATGTACAACCGTGCGAAGATTCCCATTTAAGTGTAACCATAAGATGTCATCATCTTGTCCATCCCACCACCTAGTACATTATATTATTGGTAATATGAGCATATATAGCAATTGGGAGACATTTCTCTCACAGCCAGGGAGCTATGAGCGCACACACGGCCAAGCGCAAATGAGCAACTCATACTGATTGACTTGAGAGGTCGAGATACTGATGGGAAAAGCGTTGGGAGCGGACGCATTCTAATTTAGACGAGGAGGAAGTCCGAGAGTATTCGTACTCGTTCCATAACCAAGAAGAGCTTGCAATCATCGAAAGTCACGAATTTCATGATTATCATCCGCTGGGGCATTAACGCGTATAAATGCTCAGCTGCCCGCAAAATGCCTCAAGTGTAAACCGCGTACATTTGTGCACTCGGCTTTGGGAAACATCTTCTGGGCCCCATATATATTATTGGAGGGAAAGGAAACGGACTAGGAAGGTCCTGACTTGAACAGCGTTGAGCATCATTCGGTTATTCCCTCTTGCTATTTGTCATGAGATCCTGGTTGGATGGGATGGAACCAACATAGTAGTTATAAAGCTCCACTTGCTAATCAGTTACCGTATGGACACCCCCGGCTAAAGAACAGCTTACGGAAGAGACGGTTACGTAAACTGACAACCAGCTGGCTTTTGCTCTATGCCTCGTACACTCCGTACGCTCCCAGCAACTGAGGCATTGAGGCATGAGGAAGAGTAAGTACGTGAGTATATACTGTATGTGTCTGTGTTTCCGTGCGTGTGCACGCATCCTGGCAGAGTCTATGGTACATTGGTAATCTGTTGGTAATACTGATGCTCATGCTCAGCAAACTGAACTTGAATAGGACCTTTGAGGCATGACATGAAATGGCAATTTGGCAAGTTCAATGCTCCTTTTGCTCAGCAGAGGTACAAACTGCACAATTTTACCCCCTTGAGAAAATTATCATCATCGTCCTCATCATCATTACCATCTTTTCCGTCATCTCTTCCGTCCTAAAGCTCATCTTCGTCTGTAATTCATCCCCGGAATAATAAGACCTTGGTTCAACCGAGTGTATTATCATGGTTATTATACCTCTGATTGCTATTACTCCTTCATGTACGCAGTCTCTCTCATACACACACATACAACCTCACACAGGCAAACAACAGTCCATAAAAGCATGCTAAACCGGGTAGTTTCTTGTGCTCATTCCACACCCAATCATGATGTTCATGATGGTACATCCGATACCTCCGCGTCAAGGCCAAGGCCTGTCCGTGGAAAAGGAATAGTAATATATACACATTCTTTATGTGCCAGGATGATTGGGTGAAAATATGTGCAAATTGTAGGATGTCACAGTTTGCCCATTAACATTAATAGGAGGTTCAAGTTTATCTACGTCTCTAAGAGTGACTTCTATAGGTCTCATGGTTATTATACGGACGCAGCCTCATGTATTGCGTCAAACTATATGGTTGCTTTTGACTCGCCCAGCTCTGTTGTCGACATGTCTTGCTCGAGTCGGATTCTCCACAATACTGGGATATCACCCCACTTCCTACTCACAAGTCTTCACCTTGTATTTTCTTGTCAATTTCCGCGATGCCCTCCACCCCGCTGGATAAAATCATCGACCAAAGGCGGGCACATTATACATGAACATTCTGATATCCTATATTTATCCTCCTTCGCAAGTCTCTCACTATATGACCTTCCATGTCAGAGCGAGAGAGATAGATAGAGGGGGTACTCTGCTATTATAGTCTTAAGTTACTATTCAACCTTCGGCAATGTGTCATCGTGTTCACGGTGAATAATTATTTCTTTTGTGTCACACAACTGTGCCGTCGGATGTGTTCACGGGATGAGTATACGTACTGTGTCCCCGTTCGATGGATCATTTTTAGAAAACACACGTCCACGTACACATAGATTACCCTCCTTGACTGGGAACGTCATCGTAGCATCTACATACACGTAAAAAGGTCCCCTAGCATCCAATTTAACTGTCGGTGCACGCATGTAAATTTTGTATATGAGCAAGCACTTCACATATCTCCTTTCAAATCTTCCAGTGAGTTTTGAACAAGATTCCAAGACCTTATCCATGTCCCTCTGTCTGCTGTACTGTGCTGTAGAAATAGTTATTGCCTAGCAAATCTCATAGGGATTCACAGTACTTACATTGCTCTTTGCCGCTAACTTACACACATACACACACACCATTTTCCGCAATATGAAAAAAAAATATGAGGGGAATGTGATCACTCGGAAAGCTCCGTAATAGATCCCAAATGCCAGAGCACTTTGGCCCACTAATGCACTGACCTTTTTCAAAATTCAGCTCAAGCACACCTAAGTCTTACAAGCTAAATGTGGATAGCATGACTACAGTGAGTGTATCTTTGTGTGATGGTGTGTGCGTGTGTGTGGGTACGAAACTGGAATGTCAGAATGTCTCTAGCATATGATGCTACTATGATCATTGCTCAGAGGTATTCGCCAACGCTGTTGCACCACACATGATTTGATGACTCGACCGGATCCAGACTTGAACAATTGAGCAGCTGATACCTTCATCATAATTACTATTTTCCAGAAATTTCAGTCCTCCTTCATATTCTTAAGGGAATTACCCTCATAATTCAATTAACTACGCCTCATCATCAAAATTAAATCGGGCTTTTACTTCAAATGAAGGTTTGTCCGCGGGAGTTAATGATGATAACTAACTTGAAATGATATGATGGAGAATATTGCTAACTATGCATTTCGGACCATCCGACAGTAACTTCCTCCAGATCCAGTTTTACAAGAGGCTGAAACCGCCGAGTCCTATACAACGGTAGTTAGGAGATCCCTGTCTAATTATTAACTATTAGCTGATCAAATATTGGATGTAATTCTACCTGTGCTCATAGATCATGAAGCCAAATCCCTAGTGGTTTTTGCCTTTAATTCCCGAACTCTCAGAACTACTGAATCATCCGGGGTACTCCAACATCAGGAAATGAAAACAGGATACTACCAGTATTTTCCACATAGGCTTAAGTTCAAGTTTGAGTCATCAAGGAAGCTATATAGGAAGGCCGTCTATGAGTTGATCCGAGCTTACGTTTCCTGATTGAAAGCAACCGCTATCTTTGATCACCATATACCTGTATTACGACCATACACACGCAAGTTTGAGTAATCCTTGGTTTAACAACATAAAATCAGGTGAAGTCTCTCCCTCTGCCTCCATCTTGAGATTTATGAACATTGTTTGAAAAACATTGTTTATTCTACTAGTGAAATTCTCCTCGATAGTAAAACGACACATTCATAGTGTGATTACTCCTGCTTCCTGCTCTCTTTGTTTTGAGTGAACCACGAAGATGAGAGGGCACACAGAGAAACAAACACAACAGCGTGCCCCTTTTGTTTAGTAAGGAGCAAGTTTTCCAAATTAACGAGGTGGGGGGGGGGGCGTATGGGGAGGTGTATGGAAGCAGGTGAGGAGTAGGAGACGCCTTCGTGCATGCAGACGATATGATAGCGTCAAACCCGTTGGTTCACACTACCCCACCGCCGCTGTCATGGGAGTGATGGGATAATTGTAGGGACTGTGTCAGTAAGTTGAATCAGCTAAATCGGTCATGAGATGATCACTCTTCTCCCCAGTATGCATGTAGTGAGCCTAAGTAGTTGCAGTTGTAGTGGATGACAGGGTGGAGGCGGTGAACCGACTGAGTTACAGCTCAGCATAGGATGCGAGGTGGACTACACAACAAGAGCAACTACGACGAAAGCGACGTAACTGTATTAGACAATGTGGAAAACCAATGTATGTCTCCTACGTACAGACCATCAATCATCCACTTTCATTTCATCAAAACTTACTCGTCCAGACGAGCAAGGAGAGTTGGGCCGGTATGCGTGGAGTGCTCTCGGTATTACAGCTAGATCGCCCTAAAAAATTGATCATCCTCTAATCCACTTACATGAGGGAGGAGGAGATGAAAAACAACAACAACAGTTTATTCACTCTCCGGTGTGTGAGAGTGTTTTCAAAGGCATGTTCCCTCTCCTCACACGGTCATCATAAATGGCAAATCTGTCGAATGGAGCATCCGTGACAGGCGCAGAAGAGAGAGAGAGAGAGTCAGGGAATAGAAATGCAAAGATGACAATCTCTCTAATTTATTGAAAGGTAGGTTGAGTAATAATAGCACTCTTTTCAACTCTCATAATAATGAAGGAAGTGGTCCAAATTCTCCGTGTTAGAATCAAGTCTACGTATTTATGCATCCCTCACCAAATCCCTTCCGCCATTGAGGCCGAGCCATCCAATACAAAGTAATATAGCCACCAAACAAGATTTGAGAGTTGAGATGACCGGGGTGAGGGGACCCATTACACTGTTTCTAATGGCGATCAAGTGTGAAATGTGGACCCTTTTTTCATCTTATGTACCACTCAAAACATCAAAATTATCGTTGAGCAATAAAGAGGATAAGAGATTTGCAAAACAATGCGCGAGCCAACAAGGCCCAGTTCAAGCCTTAATATCTTACTAAATCAAGTCCGATCGGCTCAGCAGGCACGATTTCCTGTCCTGACTAAGTTAGTTCTCTCTAGAAGCGAAGTAAATCTCCGCTACCAATTTGTGTATGTACCGCCGTCACCGTTTTGTTCTCTTACCATCCACTGGGTAATTTGTCCAACTTGTTGGGATGAGAGGGTAGATATAGCATGCCTCTCGTGGCGGATGTGCTATACGACCATATTTCGCAATGTGGGAGGCAGAGAAGAGGAGGACAGCGCGAGGCAGCAGCACTATCCTAATAGGCTTGAGATTTTAGAACTCTGATTTGGAGCGGAGGCTCGTGAAAATTAATCGGTAATATAAAGCTGGCTGCTCATTTGTCCAAATGACTACTTCGTGCACACATTTCATGCACAATTTCCAATAATAACCATCGGCCTGTCAGCTAAGACATGTACGAGCACACACACTCACCAACACGCACGTCGACCTGGCATATGGAGATGGACATATAATGGGGGAGAGATTTGAATGTGAGTCCACTCGTGTTCGGTACACTTGTCATGTATCTAAATCATCCCATCCAACTCTCCCACCGATATGCCATGGTTATTGCTTCCCTTGATCCTATGCATGCTTAGTGTTTGAGGCACGTGAGGTTACCATAATAATTTGACAACATCAGATATAGTGGTACTCACTATGCCTTACCCCTACACCACCTCTCCCTCCATGCCAAATCAGGTAGAACGGGTACGGAGGACAGTAAAAATGCTCTGTAGTAGCAAGCGTGAGGCCCAGTGGGTAAGACCATGATGGGCATGAGCCCAGCCCAAGCCCTATGGGTTTTTATGGGCTTGGGTATCTCTCGGGAGAATTACACGGGCACGGGCCTCATGTCTTGATCCCTTGGGGGGGCAGTAGACGGCTCAATGGGCTATGGGCGCTTAGTTGGGCTAGACCAGAAAATTAAAGTGGATCATACTGGCACGAGTGAGCATTGCAGACATCAGATGTCACGAGAACGCCATTTATATAATTCAATGCATGATCCACGTGGCTTACCGGAAAACGCTGCATAGAATTGTTTGGTTTGGAATGTTTGAGCAGGCGTACAAGAAAGTCGTAAGTCATAAAGAACATGTTTGTAAATAAAATAAATTCAAAGTGTCAAATGATAACATGGTAGAGCCAAATGAGCAAAACAATACTATTTACGTGTTAGCGAAGCTCTCCCGAATAAACTCACGCTTAGTTATTTTAACTACGAAGGGAAAAAATATTAACCTACAAATATTTAAAATAAAAAAATTAAAATGTTTAAAATTTCCCATTTTTTTAGAATTATCTTGATAACTAAACATAGCTCGGCCCATGGGCCGTTATGGCTTGGGCTCGAACTTTAAAATGTCAGTTGGGCTTGGACGGGCTTGGGAAACCTAGAAAAATAAATGGGCTGGGTGAGCAGGGAATTTTTCAAAAAATAGTGGGCGGGCATGGGCACAAAAAAGGTACTTGGGCCCCACGTCTGTGTGGCAGACGTAGTAAACGTTTGGGATCCAAATATTACGCGATAGCCACATATATTTGCTTAAGACCATTCCGGTTATGAGAGATATTAAACCTGACAGAGAGTAAGAGGTAACCCAGTGATCGAGAGAGGCTGACGACTCACAAATTGGTGGGAAAAACATGTGTGCCTGCAATTGCGTGTGTGTGTGCGTGCGTCTTATTTGTACAAGAGTGGATCAGGCATGTATTCCATGTTGAATTGGATTCAATCCACGTTCCCAACCAGGATGCGTCTTACTCTATGGTTACGTTGCACACTAGTGCTAATAGAACGCATAAATTGGGAACCAGATTGTCCCAACTAGACTGACAACTCAAATATCATCTTTCTTCGAATCTCACCGTTGTCGTCGTCGCAGTTTCAGCCCGCTGTACCGTATGCACTCAATTAAACGTGACTTCATAGAATTTGTGAAAACCTATATAACCGTGTGTGTATGCCATGATAGAGATGATTGCGCAGCTTATTAGGAGAGCAGCTCCTTCCTCATCTTCCTTCATATTTTTGCCGCAATATTATTTCTTGTTCGCCTACATAGCCGGAGAATAAGAGTTGTAGGAAATCAGAGTTGTCTTCAACTTGTCGCGGATGAGTGGATATTTTGACCGGCTCACTAGCTCCAACTTGGGTATTATTTCAATTGTTTGTGGTGCTGCTTCCAGTGGTACTTCTACTTCTACAGCTTTTGATGCCCAACCATGGTCGTTAACCATGTTTCCTCAATATTGTGCAACGAACGAATATCTCTTCCTTTGCTCAACTCGACAAGCACATACACTTGGTTCATAACGTTATATTCTAACCCGAAATATTGGAAAAGGTAAGAGTCACGGATTCTTTCTCATACCGTGATTACCAATAATAACAAACAAGTGGCCGCAAAGTTGGTTAAAATTTTCCGTGAAATGAAGGTCATGCGAATGAGTACAGATGATGCGCACGGTCTTCTCCACTTCAACGTTTTCACATGCAGAGTCATGACGTTCAAGCGAGATGCGAATTTAGCATCCATTCGCTATGATGGTAGTGCGCCTGTCGTCTCCGCTCTGGTTCCATTCAGCAAGATCCCTATCTCTAGTCCTCCTCAACTGTGGCTCCCATCGTCGCCAAACCACCAGAGAATATAGAGGGAAAGTAATTTATTTCCCAACAGCAACGAAGTAAAGATTTGTACGAAAAGAGTGATTAAATTTTTGTGGTTGGAATGGAGGAACTCACTATGTTATGTACTATCCTAACAGACTTCTTAAGTGCGCGAGCATGATTTCCGCCGTGATTCAGTAGAGGAGGAGGGGACGTAGAGATGTGAAGGAGTTCCTCCTGTGGCTCCCCTGTCAAATATTCCGAGGCCCTCCTGACACTTTAAAACAGGTCATTGCTTGCACAGGAGCGCCGGCACGGAGCTTACCTCCAAACTCATGTTGTTGGACGGAGGAAAAATTGTAATTACGAAGAAGATTAGCCAGCCGTCCATCGTCCGCCCGGTATTAATCCAATTGTTGTGTATATGAATTCAATGGAGATGTCTTCCCTAATCAACTTTACTATGATAGCCTTCCTCAAGGAGATCCCTATCTTGACTCTCTCCGACTGCACTTTGCAGGGGCAGTGGACTATACTTGTATGCATATTTCGCAGTTCATACAGAGACATATTACTCCAGCTTCTCCATTTGTTTCATCGTTTCCTCTCCCCTTCCCGTCACAATATGTAATGTAGTAGTGATAACCCACGGCGTGGTTGAAGCGGGAGCTTCAGTAGTGCTATATGGCGACCGAGCAAGATGATGTTGATGATGGTGGAAATGGATGTCAGTGTTAAGTGGAATAACCCAGCATATGTATATGATGAAAAGGATGAACAAGTCACGCTTGCTATTTAAGATTGACTCATCATCACAGTTTGACTTTTGTCAAGAAGAAGAAGAGGCGGACGAGAAAGACCTGATACAGTCGATGTGATCCAAGGAGGTTACAATGCGGCTCTTTATTCAAACTCATAGTGATCCTGTCACACCGAACCTCACACGCTCGATCATGTATTTAGATATGAACTCCCAAATTACAGCCTACGCCATTCTTGTATCGTACTTTCCCAGTAACAACTTCGTCTAACAAGGGACACTTCCCACATGCCAATGGCGCACAGCGCCGACACCCTGTGGAGCGCAGAGCTTATCCATAAAG
>WJFA01002269.1:0-16705 GCA_009870155.1 Pseudobourletiella spinata | reverse complement strand
ACACACACAGGAATATCCCTATAATAGTATATGGTGAAAGTCTGAGACATTCTGTGAAATAGCCACTTTCTCCACGGAAAAGCCTGGGTGACACAGAGTTTCCGGGGAGAATCCGTATTCTCATCTTAACATGCAAATGATGGGTGTAATGACGGGGCCGCGGGGCCATTGTTGTTAGGAAGGGCTGCCACAGTCCTTCTGCTCCCGCTGCTGTTCGACCCCACAGGGAGTTCCCTTACGGCGTCATCCCCAGTTACTAAATAAACTTCCGCTGACTTGGGTATAGATTCTCGCTCTTTCTTCTGGCTATCCACTACCAAAACTACTACTACTACTACTGCTACTATTACTCTCATTCCACCACTAATCCACTCCACAGCCATTTGTCCCTTGGCACCATACTGTTCCGCCATGTCATTTAGCAGCAGCGGAGTGGTGAGGTAACCGCCCACTTGGTCCCCCTAATAATGAAGCCCCGCGGCGGATTCCCAGTTCAACGGACGCATTCCCGCTCCCACCAAGTAGTGTCATACCACACGATCCCAGCTGGGATCGAGCCCGTTAAAGAGTCATTGGAGCGGGTAAATGTGTTCAAAGGACACTATCCCAATCCCATCCTTTGAGCCCTTAAGTACTGTCGTACTGTACACGGGCGAGGTAGAGCTCAAATATGTGCTCAAATATTCGGCCCGGGTAACTTTACAAGTGTTATTGCATAAAGTGTACTTCCTCATTGCCCCGTGCGGTAATGTTATTTGATTATTGGGATCGGAGTCAACTACTACATGGGGAGCAGCAGCAGCAGCAGCAGCACTACGGCAACGCGGCTCCGCCTCTCGTGTCAACTCCCAATTAGGCCACTCAGTCAGCTATGAGCGGATTGGGAAACTTGTTGTGGGCTTGTGTGACGTTGGAATTCCGGGATTCAAACTACAATAATTTCCGCTCACATATGTAACCAACAGCTATTTCTCCGCCAGGATCCCACAAGAATCAGATCAAGGCGGGCTAAATTGATACAGGGAAGGGGATGACTTTCAAGTGCACGCTCGGGGCGGGGTGCCTTTGAAAGTGGGAAATGAACCAAAAGGAATAGGTGCGCCCTGACTAGTCAACATATTTATGTATTGTGAGCCTTACTGTACTGCTCCGCTCTCATGTCCTCGTCCCGAGCAAATTTTAATTTCCACCACTCAAAAGGGAGGTGAATGGCTCGGGTAAGTTTGCCACATTATTGGCGGGGAAATTGGAAACATATGAGTTCTACTTGCTCAATGCATGGAGATCAAAGTGTGGGGTGTATATGGTAATTAAATTAATATTCTTTCCGCCCCATTCCCAAGAAGTAAATAGAGCATTTTGCAATCCACCCGCGTGAGTGGTAGGTGAGGGGAAGTTCACGGGAAGGTTCGGGGGCAACGTGAGACTTTGACGCCATATGTATATACGAGCAAATGAACGGAGAGCACCGGCTTACCTGAGTGCTGATGGGGTAGTCTGAGCCTCCACCCGCCCCGAGCCTCTCATTCTGAAAGAGTGCGGGGAGGTAGAGCTGGCCTTGGTGGATGAGCTGGTAATTTGACCCGTCCGGCTGTTGTTGTTGCTGCTGCTGCTGTATTTTCTGGAGCCCTTCTGAGGAATATTTTGAAGGCTGTGTATTTTCCAAATCGAGCGGGAGACAGTCAGCCGATGAGACGGAAAGAAGAGCGACGGTGATGAAGAGGAGGGTCCAGTGGCCCATTGTTGTCACGGTGATGAGGTTCTGAGCCATGGCCTCCCCTCCGCTCACTCGAGCTAATCTTCTATCCCCTTCACTCATTGTTGTTGTTGTTGTTGTTGTTGCTGCTGCTGCTGCTGAAGATGATGATGACTTGTTCCTGCTGCTCACTGACTTTGGTGGAGAAGTGAGTGTGGTTGTTGACGCTGATGTTGATGCTGCTGCGGCTGCTCTTGGGTTCGCCTCTAGTATTATTCTTCGCCGAGGAAAGGTTGAGGGCATAGTTTTCAACGGGCAGTAATTTATTCGGGCCCAAGGTTCCGTCCCGTAGGTGGTTGACGTCAGGAGGAAGTCGCTTGTATTATAATCGAAGGAGAAGCCTGTGAAAGGATGTGTTTGAGTATAAGACTGGAATCGATCTGGACTCTGGCTAGTTGACAACTGAACAAGTCCAACATTTGTGTCGCCAAATAAAAACCTATACGCTCTCTGGAGGCACACGCACGCACACACACACACACGGCTGACGAACGACTGAGTGAGTGAGTGACTGACTACTGTACGTTTACAGAGACGTTTACAGCTACTAGTTCTTTCCCGTGCCAAGTTCAAACTGTGAGTGATTCCCTGGAATCCTAACCACCTGGAAGACACTTTTACAGTATATTTATTGCATCATCTTTTCCCCCACTCTTGTGCCCATCATGAGTGTGAGCTGAGAGTTTGCATGGTAGTAGTGGGGAATGTATGGTGGACTCGAGCCAAGTTCAAGTCCTGGGACACAAATATATATATATATATATATATATATATACGTAATATAGAAAAGTTCAATGGTTCCACGAGCTTGGAAAGTGTCTCCTTTGCCCAGGGAAGGGAAAGGGTGGAGGTTGTGGAAGGGTAGTAGAACCTGGCCAAAGATGTATGTAGTGGAGTTGATTTAAAATTATTTAAAATCCTCTCCTCCCTCCTAATTGGACTTCACGCGGGCTCTGAGGGACGGACTTTGGGGATGTGCACGGCCAAATCCCAGCATCGGTAACTCATCTTGATTAGGAAGAGAGCGGTTAAGTAATTTGGTTGGGAAGTACCCTATTTGGATACAAAGGAAATAGCCCACACAAGTGGGCGTGCATATGGCTTGAGTCAAGCGCCGGCCGCGAGTATACTGTTCACACTGCGCCGCGGTTCCTGGTAGAGAGAATATTTAGTACACAGACGTGAGGGAGAGCGTGGGTTATCTCTAGTAATTAACTGTACAACACGGACGTGTGGGGATCGGGAACACTTGAAAGTTTCAGAGACTCTCATCATCATCATCATCATCATCATCATCATCACCATCATCATCTTTTTCCATAAGAGCTCCATGTGAAGTGACTCTTAAAGAGTTTTGAGGGGATTTTGATAATAATAATGATAAATCAAGGATGAGTGTACAACTTTAATCATCATCATATTCACACAGTGACCCACGTGAAGAACACATGGGGAAGTTGAACTTTGCTCCCTCCGCAGCACGACTGTCTGACTGCGAGTGTTGCACGGTACAGCTGTGTCGTACAGAAGTGGTGAAAATTTTGCGAGAGTTTCGTGCACTACCATTATGAGTGGGTTGTGAGCTCTATGGCGGCAGCATACGGATGTACGCCGGGGCTTTATCAAAGTCATGAGTTGCTCAGAGGTGGTGAAAATTTTGCGAGAGTTTCGTGCACTACCATTATGAGTGGGTTGTGAGCTCTATGGCGGCAGCATACGGATGTACGCCGGGGCTTTATCAAAGTCATGAGTTGCTGAATTGGATGAATTGTGGATGTTTAACTGTGGGATGATGGTGGGTTGGGGGTTACTATTGTGTGGTTGTTGGTTTGGTGCAGTGGATGGTAAATGTGGTGGGGGGGAACGACGCAGTCATCTGGTAACTTTCCCGAGCCATGGGGATGCTCAATGAATGGACTGAAGAGAAGGCTGAATGGGCTGGTGGGACGGGGGATTTTATATGAGTTGTAGCATTGATTATCGTCGTGGAGGGTGATTGAATGTCTATTCCAATGTTTGCATACAACATGCTAGATACAGCGGAATGGCTGTGTGGGGTACAACAAACCAATGTAAGTAAATACGGTTGATTCATAGCGCCGGTACGAACTTTGGCAGGAGATTAAATCTGCAATGTGTGATTGGCAATTTTTTCGCCGGCTGGTTTTTTCCCCCCATTCTTGTCCCAATCCTTGTGGAACCTCTGGGATACTTTTTCCTATACATTGAATAATGATGTCTGGCTTTTGAAGAATAAGTGGGTCTTGTGATTCCGTTCCTCCAAGAATCTTATTCGAAGTTTCAAATGCTCATTTGTGGTCACTTTAATATTTACCTTTAGAAAGCGATAGTAGGGTTAACATTGATTCAGTCAGGGAAACATTGATTAAGGCCTAGAATTTGGCTCTTTCTGCCTTTCGTTTTGATACGTGGATTAGATTAGTTTGCCACAATTTTTTGTTGGGGAAACGTTGACTAGGTTTATCAGTCAGTGATTTTGATTTTAGAAACATTGATTAGGCTTGCTGGCCACTGATTTTTTTGCATTAGAAACATTGATTAGGTTTGCTGGCCACTGATTTTTTTGCATTAGAAACATTGATTAGGTTTGCTGGCCACTGATTTTTTTGCATTAGAAACATTGATTAGGTTTGCTGGCCACTGATTTTAGAAACATTGATCAGGTTTGCTGGCCACTGATTTTTTTGCATTAGAAACATTGATTAGGTTTGCTGGCCACTGATTTTTTTGCATTAGAAACATTGATCAGGTTTGCTGGCCACTGATTTTTTTGCATCAGAAACATTGATTAAATTAGTGATAAGACCCTTACGGCTGTTCAAAAGGCAATTAAATTTAGATTATTACCCGCTGATTTTTTTGGGCCTATTGATATTTGATTTAGGACGTTTCAACATTGATTTTCGTTTTAAAACTCTGATATCAATGTTTCCTTGTTCTTTTCTACACCACAATTTAATGTTAATATTAATAATGATAAATTTAATCATGAAAAATTTGCGGTTAAAATTACCGATTATGTCACTAGATACTGAATGACTTGCGTAATAAGCCGGTTTTGTAACGATATGCGCCTGCGCATGCCACGATGTCCGTTTTGTACGGGAAATATTTACTTTCTAATAATCATAAAAACCGAACTGAGCAACAGAATTATTTGAGTGCGCTATAGTACCACTATACTGGGGCAACGTCAGCAAAGTTTTATCCTAGCCTCAAGTCACAGATGAACTGCGAATCCTAACAATATTAATCAGCCACCCTCCAGAACTCTTAATCACTGCCACATATAATTACCACAATGGCCTTTGCACTTCCGCCTGGTGTCCCCGCCTATAGGAAAACTTCACCTTTGTTCGGTTGGAGTCAGCTGTCATAGCTTTATGTTCCATGCCTGCCCACCCATTGAAACATGCGCCGTGAACATGTAACTCTTCATGGAAATCATTTGGGGGCCGGAGTTAATTTCCCGTATTCCATGGACGGAACAATAATAATAATGCCGGAATGCGACTGAGCAAATTCCCTAAGATATTATCATCCCATATGCGCAGCTCGTGATGACTCTAGCAAGCAATGACCATGGCCTTTACTTCAAGTTGCAAAAGTCCACATAGTAGCATGCATAAGGCGAAGGGAGAAAATGGGAGGACGTCGAACTTGCTCTATCGCAAATATTTTATCATTCCCACACTATATATATATTCGCACTACTTACTACTACTACTAATGTTCTGTTACGAATCGGCGCCTTGACCAAACATGTAGTTTTTTTTTACTCTACGTCGATTTATTTCTCCGTCCACTCATTGCACAGTGGACAAGAATGAGAGGCACACGCTTGTGCGTGATACATGGAGCTCATTTCCCCATTGGAACTGACAAGAGTGATTCATATTCCACAGCTCACCTGACACATGCCGTAATGCGTCTGAAGCCAAGAGACTTTGACCATTGCTCAAAATGAACGGGGTGGAAAGCATAGTGTGTGGTAGATGTCAGACCACGTAACGAACATGTGCACGACCCAAAATGACATTGTGATTTCACGGGAACCTGCTCAGCTCACAAAATGAAATTCCATCAGAGCTGTTTTTTTTACGACGTTATTCTTTATGAGGATTCATCCCAATCTCATTCCTCCCATCAATTCTTCTGGAGCCCTTCAAGTTCCTCACTGCGGAATACTGATCGGATGCTTGTTCCAGTAAATATATGTCCTGTTGGGTTACGAAATAGAAATAAGCCATACATATGTACTAATCATCATGGGATTGGAAAAAGTACGTGTATTTTCAATTCCTGTTCCTGCGAGCAACATCCCACGTCAACAGAAACTTATTCCATTCATCCCACCCCCCAACTTCTTCTGCTCTGAATTCCAATTTTCCAATGGCAAGACACCTCCGGCTGAATTTATACATTCCCGCGCGGGGATGCCAGCCCACATTCTATGGAACGAGCACACAAGACAAGCCAAAGAAGAAGCCACCCCCAGCTGTACCCTGTACTGTGTGTGCAAGTTAGCACTGCACACTCCAGCCGCGTCGTCAATGATCTAACTGTCGTGACATAATCTAATGGAACTGTCCTCACAAATCACCGACCCAGATGACTCTATAGATTATCCTGCCTGGCCGAATAAGTTTGATTAGGCGGAAAGTATGGGGGAAAACAACAACAAAACAAACCGAAGGGAGCGGCGGCCTCCACCACAACATAATTAGAATTTTGTTTCCATAACAAATCCAGACATTCCCATCGTCTTTTTACGTTCCAATAATCACGCTTGCTGCCCGACGTCACGTCGTCCACTCCGCTGACAGGTGTGGTGATAATAGTTGGACGTTATCTGTCAACCTGACTATCGTCAGCAACTCCCATCAGTTCTAGTAGCTCACGTAATGGACATCCTAGAAATCCTAATTAATTCCAACTACTTGAGACCATTCAGGTATTACATGGGGATGAATGACGTGCGTGGGGGTAACCTTATCTCGTTTAAAATTAGATTTTGAAATTGAGTACTTTGAATTGAAACAATGCTACGCCTCAAAAGCCCTTTGTTCCCCGCTGTCTGCTCCCGAGGGATGACAGGTATTTTAGCTAATATTCTGATAATCCGCCGCCTCTTCATTACGGCAGGATGATGACAATGAGGTTCTATCTAGGTAAAAAGCTTCTCAAGTTTCGGAAATTTTCATTTTATCACAGCGAATAAGTTGAGGAGCCCGATAAAGTTCACCACACATAAGCCCATACAATCCATTGAAATGTAATATGGCTGGGCACGGCATGATGTTATCTCTTCTTGGCAGCTCGCTCTGAGTCAACCATTACGGCGTTCTCTGAGTCTACTTCTCACACAAGATATTCCCAAAATGGAATTGATCTACTAGGAAAGGAAAAGGAGCATAACCTTCTTCGAGACGCTCGAGGTACTCGCACTCCACAACCACTCACATCCTCCCTTCTTCAGACAGAGGAGCGAAAAATGGCCCAAAATTTTGTCGTCTATGCAATGACACGGTAACCCTTTTGAGGATGAGCTGATTTTCGATAACGATAAGTTCCTCATGCTCGCATTATCTTATATAAGGCGGCGGCCCAACCATGGTTTTCTGCTGACGAGGCTAACTGTATGTATGTACTCCTACTATGCTCCTCGTCAAGGTCGTGGATAACATAAGCGCAACGGCGTAATGATAGGGCAACACCAACAGTGTCATAATCTTGTTTATATACTCTCGCAAATATTTCACACGTCCGAGCCAAACTGTAGCAGCTGCACTACTGACGGGTACATTTGCACTCACTCCAGCTGTCTAGTAGTGACACTGGGGAAGAAGTAATAATGCCGTGAGGAACGAAGTAGGTTCACTACAACATACTGAAGCACACGAACTCATGACTTGGATGTCTCCCAGTACCGTACAGCGATAACTACAGTGGTACAAGCGTATCCCGTGCCGACCATCTGTTACTAAACCATAGTCCGGAACGCTCTTCCTTCCCGGGAGCACTTTGGGAACTGTGAAAACTTGTCTTTCGGCCCATTAAGTTCCCTGTTCTTCGCACTCCGACAAGGATTTATTCCCGCTGTCCAGCCCCGTCTAAGGGGTTGAACAGGGTCACTCCATGTAGGGCCATAAAGGGGAGCAAACGGTGTGGACGTTAAAGTTTATCGATCACATAAAAGTCGCCATGATTCACAATGTTTTTGATTCCATCCGCTGTAAAGAAGTCTAGTAGCAGTTATGTGACGAGACTGTGTGTCAATAGGAAACGTTATTGGAGTCAGTCAGTTCCCATAAAGTCATTACCTTGTCTGGACATGTGGCTCCGACAGGTTGTCGGTCCCACGTCGGCGATGCCCCAGCTAAACTAATGCAGAAGACCTTGGGAGAGGCTTGTGTGACGATTTTTTTTTTAGCAAGGACTGCAGTAAAATCCGCTGAAAATCTCATTCCCTTGCAAAAATTGCACGGACAATGAGCTATGACGGCGTCAAGAAATGTCACTTTCTGGAACTCCAATGTAGACTCCAAGTCTTATCTAATGGTCAGTGACAGTTACTCAGTCAGTTTATCTGAGCGCGCCGTCAGTTTGAGTGAGCCATAGATTTAGCCACAGTGCATCATGTTATGGCTCCCTCAGAATAGCCACTGCTGCTCCTGATGGGCAAGAATGACTCAATGTGCAACTGATGTTGCGGGATTGAGTGGGCGGATGATGGTGGAGAAAAAAAAATCTGCTTCATTCCCGACCGTTTTTCCGGTGGAACTCTCGCCAGAGTTGCACACGCCGCTACCACGCCCCTTACTCTACTCATTGACAAGCTACATGACTTTGAACTTTCCTCCTGCCTTGATTAAAAGTCGCATCGGGCGGGGATGAATGAAAGAAGTGGGACTGGAGTGTACAGCACGTGTACATGAGAAAGTACTAGATTGTCGGGAATTGCCCTCTGAGGACTATGGCTGATGTAGTTGGCCGCTTTAAATATGGACGATTTCACATATTCTACTCCAGCCCCGGGATTTTACTACCTCGGTGAGTCCAGGTGCTTCCAGTACGCACCGGTGATTCCTCTGGAAGAATACATGCATCTTCAGTTCAAACATCCCCAGCATTACATGATCCACCTACCTACAGGAAGTGGAAGGGGGATATGAGGGGGTACGGAACCACAGTAAGGAGTCTGTTGCGTTATTTACCCGGAGCTATTTGGCCGCGGCTGTAAGTCTGTTGTAAGAAAAGAGGATTCAATTTCAAATCTTCACACAGTTCGCAGAGTGTTTACATTCCGCAAATGCTTCCGTCTCGTACACTTGAGTCTGTCCACAATTACCGCAGAGCAGAGCTATTTCCCTCTGTTGTAAACCAGCCAGGACGAGTTAAAACACCAGAGTAAACTTCATCTGTCGAGCTTTGGTCTTACGAGGAAAGAAGAGTTTGCTTTAATTCAAAGGGATACCTGGAATCTTAAGCTACATACTGTCATTTACTTTGCGGGTAGTAGCGGGGGAGAGACTTGCGGTGATAACAAGCCATATGGTAATTTCAAGAGAACGACCGACCGAGCTCACGAGTAGAAAATCTGTTTTATGAGATGACAAAGATCTGGAGTTATAGTACTCTCCCAGTCGGATTCACAAGAACCACAAAAGAGCGAGAGGCTGGCTCACATGGGAACGCAGTGAGATTGCGGGAGGAAAAGTGAAACCAAGAGGATCAGCTACAAAAGCTCATCAGCATATTGCTTTCGCCTTTCATCTTCCCAGCTCAAGATTCCACAGTAGTGCAAGGAGTACTATAACTATGTGGCGGAGAGTAATACTACTGAAGTCTGCCTCTGCCCATTGATCTCCTCTTCCCCGCGTCTCACTTGTTCCTCGGCTGATGTCATTGCATCACTTTTTGCCATTAAGCATTTTTATGCAGAGGTAAAAGTTTTTGAGCGCGCGAGCTTTGAAATCATATGTTTGTTGTTCGGTCTCATGTTTCATCTCGTACCTTAGGACCTCTTGCCTTGATCACAAGATCTCTGTGCACTGGTGAGAGTCAAGATGGTGGCAACTTTTGATGGGAGTTTAATAGTCTTGTGGTGTTCATTCTTTTCGCTGTGTTAATGTAGCTGTTGAGTGGGGATTTTTGCAACTTCTTTATCGACAGTAAGATGAACTTGTCACCGGCCGGCACGTGCCTCTATTTTGCAGGAGTTGTTGTCGTATGCGTGTGAAATGGAAAATGGGTTCAAGGTAAATTTATACATTTGAAAATGAGCGGGAAGGAATGAGTTTGAATAGAAGTGAAGTGTATTGCTGCCTATTCATGTCGGCATCAATGTAAAATGATTGCGTGATTAATGGTAAATTCGTGTGAGTTACAGTTGTTTGCCGTCCTCAAAATTAAGTTAAGAGACAATTTGTGCTCAATTGATTGGCTGTCTGGTTGCGACAGAAGATCATGTGGATTCCGAGTACTCCAATACTCCCTGATAGATGAGTTTTAGAACTCCGCTTTGAATGCAAGACGGGATGATTCTTGGCAAGGAAAATGCGCCGCAGAGTTGAACCGTAATGAAATTTTATTAACATTTACGTAAGCTATTCTTCAAACTATATTTGTACCTGTACTGATCATTTTTGACAATTGCAGATGATGAGTCAATGATAACAAATTTGTGAGAAATTTTCTACCGAAATACCTAAACCTTGGGATGATCTGTGTGTGGCATCTAATGTCAGCGTATGCGTCTCCGAGCATTTCCGAGAATATGTGCTGAGGCGCAGTGGGTCCTTGAAACTCCGGAGAGTAAGTGCATAAGCGAACTTGAAACCAATCATCATCATCAATCAGTCCTTGCTTCTCTTCCTGATTTTCCAGAGAAATACTTGGACTTGGACAAGTGAAAGAAGAAATAAATCCCATGGGTATCCTTATTCCGGTCCTTTGCATCCACTGGAACTCTCAGTCTGTACCATTTGCTTTCATCCGTTTCGAAATGGGATCTAACGAAGTTTTCGGAGAAGCCTGTTCAAGAACAACTATTTGGTACCAAGTTTGTTTCCTATTTGGAATCAAGGCTAGCGCCATGTACTCCGATCAATACAAGTTCAACCACCTAATTTGCTCCTTGTCTTTGGATAAATATCAGGGGGTCGTGGGGACGGGGAGAATCCCATTGTTAGTTGGCGAAGAAAAAGGGATGCCCAGCCGAGGATTTTCTCACCGCAGTATAACGGTCGTTACGCAGACAAACACATAATTGCCGACTGGGGAAGCGGGGACTAATAACCCTCGGATTTGTTCCCTTTATCCGTAAATCCTCCAGTAGTGTCTGGGAGTATCCAGAGGCGTGCGTAATCGATAGTCCACCACTCTTCTACCCTCCACGCAGTCACAAAATAGTTTACCAAGGCTCATTATGCTTCGGGCTCTACCAAAGTATCTGCTCTCTCTCTCTCTCTCTCTCTATCTGTCCTTCGCTCTGACATGAATGGCCTTAAGTATTTAGTGTTATTTTTGCAAGACCTTTCTCAGGTCACTCTGGCAGAAGCGTTAGGAGCAGCAGTTATCCAAAGCTGTCAAACAATTGTATCTCCATTCTCATGTCTGGAAATGAAAGGGAGGCTGGCTGGAGGCTAAACACTGTCACCAGGCTGATTGGCGGTATTTATTCTCGTAAAGTAAGTATATAAATTAATTTGGAGTCTCCAAAATATTCCCATCGCCTGTCTCTTTATGAAAAGTTGATTTTCTCATCCGCCGTCCCCGTAATAAAAGTTTTGTGAATCTCATTTGTTTCTCGTGCGCACACATTGAACCTGCACACATATTTGTCTTTTGCAGCCGTTAATTTATGAAAGCACAATTTCTATCTTTCCAGAACCTTCGCTCGGTCCCACACATCCGCCGCTGGTATGTGAACGTGACGCAGGGAGTCGGATTATAAGATAACAAAAGCGTTTAAAAATAGACTTATCAGATGGAATCCTGGGAACTGTCAGTCACGAAATTTCCCCCCTGTTTTACATCATATGAAGTTGCTCCTTGTCTTTGGCGCTGTGCAAATGTGTGTATTATGATTGTATGCCTCTATGTGTAATTTTAAATAAAGTGGCAATAACAGTTGTTCCCCGCCGAGTCCGCGCGAGCCTTTGTAGTTGTACCCGTGTGAAAAATTGATCACTTCTGAATGTCATTGGGTCCTTTGTCATTCTTTTTGAATTGAAAATGTCTCAAGTTCTTTCGGGAAAGGGCTGTGGGCGGGAGCTGCCTGTCTGAAAGGGAACTCAACTTTCAGCCTACCACATGTGTGTGGAAACGCATTTATTCCCCCTCTCACCTCATCTCCATCATCCGGCAACAATAATGGCCGTCCATCTGATGTGAGACTGCGAGCTGTTACATAGCAGCCGGGTTCCCGGCCCTCGTACCGTTCGCTCCATTTGCTCACTTATTTGCCTAATACGGTCTGCACACGCCTGGAGCACACTGGAAGCCAACCTGTCCCTTGCATACTAATAGCTGGTTGGGAATGGGACAACGGAAACGGAATCCGGAAAAACGCCGGCTCCGAATTAAACATTCTACTCCTCTACCACCGCAGCAGGTTCATGAATCTTCCAATTAATTTCTCCTTCTCTTTCATCTCGACGCGCAAGGGGCGTTGTAACCATTAATTAATCGGTCTGCTCATTGTCGCGTATTTACACTGACACTGGCTCCCATTCCACCTAACATCATAATAAACTTTATTTACACGTCATATTCGACTCGAAAGGCCGAGCAGGTTTACTTCCAGCAGAGAGGGCACGCATGAAAAAACCGCGCCGCACTCACTCTCACAATCGCGGATAGGATGTTCACCCTTAATTTCTATAGCTATGGACTTTAGCAAACAAGAGTAAAATTAATGACAAGCACTCGAAGTGGAGTCCAGTAGAATCCATAGTTTCCCTCTACTCTTGGAACCCACCACTAACAAGAATGATCTGAAAAACAGGGAAGCCTCCGGAGACATTTCCCGGATTCTTTTCGCTAGTTAAAAACACTTCTCTCTGGAATTCTACAAGTGTATAACCCAGCGTAGGCGTATACTGTATACTTTACACCACAATATACTCCTGTTCCCATTAATAACTCATCAGCAGTTCCTCCCACACATTCGTCCAAATTGAGCGTGCCCCCTGTGCAAGCACAACAGTTTTCCGTGTGCCAGCTGTTTTCTCGAATTTTCCCGCCTCCCCTGGCCCGGGAAACAAGTCATTAGCTTCAAATCTCCTCCAGCCCTATCCACTCACACGGGTTTCGACGAACAGTTCCAAAAGTTAATTGGCCCCGTATTTGCTGATGTGCGTGATGAACAAATTCTACTCAGCTACCAACACGACTCCGGCAGTGAATAATCAAGTGTGGCAAAGTGCTCAGCCGTTCATGGAAACTTATTGACATTTCCGATGTTTTTCCGCAGTGGAGCTAGTTCAACAACAACAACAACAACAACACATTACATGTACACCTTTATCTGAGTGAGCACACAGCACACCAAGGTTGGAAATCAGGCCTGAGGGCCGACATCAGCTATTGACTTCAGTCTACTGTCGTTCACCGACGCGCCGCAGAATTGATCCGTAGTGAAGGATTGAAGAGCGGAGCAAATTCTCCGAATCCTACAAAATCAAGTGACTTGATTCAAGTCCCTAATGAAGGTGTGAAATAAATCAGAAGATATGGAGGTGGGGAGAGTTGTTGATGATGATGAAAAATGTATTAATCACATCCACTTTACTTAGCATATGGAAATTTAGCGATGGCCCACTTCATCAAAGCAAGCAGGTTTCCTGAATCTGGTTCAACAAGAGTCTGCGCTCTTCGAGTCACAATATTAGCCCAAGGGTGACATCATGGTTTTAGTGTGGGGGCGGCATTCCGCTGTGGAAAGTGGATTTCCGGATCCAGGTAAAATTCCAATGTAAAATACGAGGTAGAGGGACACGGCTTTTGAAGCCTATATACACATTTGAGCGACTGGTGGAACAGGTTCGCACCTTCACACTGGACTGGAAGGAGCGCGTCAGTGCGCCAAATATGAAGGTGGGGATTTTTGCAAATATTTGCGGAAGCTTCAAAGTTTCCACTCCCTTTCCCACACCCCGCACATCCCGAGCTGGAGGGAAAGGGGGAAATGTTTGCCCTCCAGCCGCCGCACCGTCCCTGGTGAACCTGTCAGAGAGCTGTTGAGATGTTCCCGCCGGTACTCACATGTAGTGTACTCTTATGTCTATGGGGAAGTGAAGTGCCGATTCAAGGCCCTTCATTTTTCACATGGCAATGAATATTAATGTTGACTGACTGAGTGAGATGAGGGATGGGGGCGGCGGCGGTGGTGGTGGTGGTGCAAGTCTATATGCATACGGAAGTCTGTTCGCGGATTACCCACCTTATTTCGTTGCCGACATGAGTGACATAATTGAGACCATAAATTTTATTCTGCCTTCATATATATTTGGTATACGTGTGAGTGTGGACGGTCGGCTATTGGCGTCTATCTCCCCTCGGTATGCGTTCACTTGGGTGAAATAATTTACAGGATTCTCTCACACTTTTCCCCTACCTGACGACTCCCGAGTCCCTTCAGCAGTCGGAGTACGTGAACTCCTTAGCATTCATTCGGTTGGCTAACACGCCCACGTAGAGCGGCTCGGGATCCCACAGCTATAAAACTTGGCCTGTCTTTCAACCGGCGGCGGCGGAAGTGACTCTCTGACTTTCTACACGGACGATACTTTTCCTCAAGCAGGGGGTAAAAATTCACGGGAGAATGCGGACGACTCTAAGTTGAGTTTATCGAGTAGTGAAAGGCAGGGGCTCCTTTCATCTTGGAGTCAAATTAGAGCGGAACCAGAACTTTGGAGGGGGGTGGGTCGTCCATCCTTTGAGAGTGCGCGTTAAAAGGGGGATGGGGATGCGCTGGGAAATGGAGCATGATGTGATGTGGGCACAAGTTGAAATGAGTGCAGGATTAGCCGTGCTTACAGCTTCGCCTGCCACGCTAAAGGCCAGCAGTGATTGGGGTAACAACGTACTTAATTCCAACGGCATATGTATACGCTTGCTATCAAACGGCTACCAGTCACCCCCTCAATACAATGATGCTCATCCACCCACAAGAACCCACCCTACACACTTGAACCCCCCGCAAACTCACGTAAAACTCAGAAATGTGTAGGAAAATTCAGGAGAATTCACGAGCACACATTTTTGACACCACTTTTGAGTAGTTACTAGTGACCGACGGATGACGTGGATTTGCCCATGAAAATCGTCCACCACCAAGCACACTTACAATCCCACATTCCAGCCGCCACTTTGGCCGTCACACGCTCTGCCGTCAAAACTGAATGCCGATCATATTTGACTTTCTAAAAGTGTCCTATAGCTACGCACCAGCAGGGGGTACGCGAGCTGAATACATACAAATCTACCATAAACACCTCACTGACTCACACTCAGAAACTGTTATGTAATGAATCTGTCACACGGTGAGGTAACACTGACGGCGGCTCACTATGAAAATCCATGTGTAAAAGATCTTATCCAAAATTTGGATTCCAAATTCTATTTAAAATCCATTCCTCCACGCGTTTCCCTGCTGTAACCCCCGCCAACGGCCAACACGGAATTTCTTTTTCCACATCCGTACACATTACACGGTTACGAACTCCATATTGGCATATTGCATAACGCCTGGGACTTGGTTGCCCCATACCTTTCAAGTCACCTTACCAGGCTTACAATGTGGTACTAGGATTACCTATGGCCGAGAAATCCATTATTATTATTATTATATTCCTCGCAGTAGTGCCACTTATAAGGAATATATAAAAAGCCGCAGCCAAGGTGTTGGTTCACCATGGCGGAGCAGGAATTCGGAATGGCTGGGAAAGCCAAACGTAGTTTCCACCCTATTGCTATCCCCCTGCGTTTAAGGATCACTGAGCTGACATTTGGAAGTTGAATGCGATTTCCGACTGGTTAAAAACGGGACGGAAAAATATGAATATGAAATTGAATATGAATTCAAATGAAAATGTATGACTCATTCCACTTACTTGCAGTCGCATTCTTTATTGTCCATTCCACCGCACTTGAGCCAGAATTGGAGGTGGTGATCTAGATTTTACTGCGGCCAAATCCATAGTCATAGGATCCATGCCCATGCTGGACTATGGGGATACTCTCTAATTAATTTCCATTCCGTATATATATACACTGAGGAATGAAACCACCGTAGGAGAATCTTATGAGTTTCAAGTGTCCCCACATGCTCAACTACGCATTACAATGGCTCCACAGTATGTGTCCTGTCAACACAAGTGCGGGCTCCCCATGATAGAATTACGGGAGTTGCGGGAAGATGGGATGAGCTCCTATTTCTCCCTGTCGTCATCACATCTTCTCATCCTCCTTCCCCCAACGACAGACATGATCCTTTCTCGGGGGGTAATCCGATCCCTCCCGACGCCGCTGCCGCATATCCCGCAAGGCGAGCCCCCATAATAATCTCCCATGTATTGACCAAACCTATTCTTCACTCATCCGCATCCATCTCATCGTCCCTTTGGAAAGTAATAATTAATCCCACTTCTTCAAACTACATGATGATGATGATGAATGAGGCCGCCATGGAGGTTCTCTCTGTCTGTCTGCCCCCACCAGGGGGCGGGGGAAGCTCCGCGCAGTAAGAATCTCTGGGTCGTCATAACTGCCCGTGGGTGAAACCAGGTGTGTGTGTGTGTGTGCATGTGTGCGGGTAAAGGGATTTAATTAAACCTTTACTCCCGAGTCAAGCCGCCCAAGTGATTTGTTCCGAGTTGATTAAAATTTGTCTAAATTACGCGTCTTAATTGGAAGGGTACG
>WJFA01002268.1:3023-16707 GCA_009870155.1 Pseudobourletiella spinata | reverse complement strand
CCCGAGATAAAAATTTGATCACAAAACTACGCCTATGTATTGCTCATTTTCTCTGGCTTTCGATTGGTATATAGCACGTGATCATACGTCAAGTGACTCTTGAGTTTATCGCGAACAAATGAGGGCCAAGCGGGAATCGCTATTGGTGCAAAAGTCTGGTTTTTTATCCCATCTAAAGTGTCAGAGATTTCTAGGGCAAAAATGCGTGGGAAATCTCACGGTGCCATTTGTGTTTGCGTCGGAAGGACGGTTTATAAATGCACCCTGTAGTTGAACTTTGACGTCTGTTTTTGACCCGAGGTCAAGGTTTTACCGGAATAAAAATAAGCCTATAACCATCTCCAAACAACTGGCTTTTGATTGATGCATGGCACATGATTGTAGACTGAGCGGTTCTCGAGTTTACCCATAACATAGGAGAGTGTGACGTCGATTTTATTATTAAGATATCTACATCACAGTATGCTGTCGAAACCACAACTTTCTCCATACAACAAATAATACTCCCTGCACCACACTTTTTTCACAACACCACCGTACACTGACAACACCACCCTGTATTCCCCTGCACCACCGTATTCTGACAATATTCCTGTTTTCTCATTTGACCATCGAATACTGTCTGCATCACAGTGTACTGAAAACACCACCATTTTCTCATACAACTATTAATACTCTCTGCACCACGTGATACTCACAACACTACCGTGTACTGCGTGCAACACTGTATACTGACAATATCACTGTTTTTCATTAGCATTGAATACTATCTGCACCACAGTATACTGAAAACACCATATTTTCTTCATGAAAATACTAATACTTGCTTCACCACGTCATAATTACAACAGCACTGTATACTGACAACACCCTGTACTCCTTACACCTACTTATACCGAAAATACCACTTTTTTCTCATTTGACCTCATGAAATACAACCTGCACCACAACTTATACTGAAAGCAGCAACGGTTAGTTCTTAAACGTTTTATACTCCCTGGACCACGGTATTCGGGCAGAACCACCGGTTACTTCTTGCAATTTATAATACTCCTTGCACCTCCGTATACTAACTGCCCACATTTACTCACTATAACATCTAATGTTTCCTGCACCACTTTATACCTACAAGGCCGCATACCCAACCGTATACTGAGAACACCAACGTTTACTTATTGTAACATGGAATACTCCCTGCACCACTGTATACTGACAATACCACCTTTTATCCAATGCATTATGTAATACTACTGGCGCCACTACATACTGAGAACACCAAAGTTTACTCACTGCAACATCTTATGCTCCATACACCACCGTATACTCACGACACCAACGTGTAGTCACATCAATAGCATATCACTGGAACCAACTGATGTTGGTGGGTGACTGGCCCGAAACATGACATTTATTCCTTGATAACAGGGTACACCTGCAGTTTAGATACAAATACTTATTTTACCGTACTAAATTAATGACGGTCTCAGCAAGTGCTTGTACACCAACCATAACCGAAATGTTGGAGATAATGTATAAAATTTTGTTCACCTTATCGACGCATAAGATTGGTCTGAATCACAAACGGATGATTGTTGAGCTCTGTATCCTTGGAATCTCTTCTACTTGTGCCAGTATGAACAGCATCTTCTACATATAGCATTAAGGGTTATGGCACCGAATGTATTAACTGTTGTGTTTACGGTTAAAAATGTATTAGTTTCTATATGTTATAATGTCAGCCATGGGAGCTACCAACTGATGCATTACTGGTTTAAGAATTGTGTACCCTCCAATTTTTCTGGCAATACGATGTAGCATATGATTGTACTGAAGTATTTTGAATATACATATTATGTAGATGGGCCCTTGGATCATAGAAGGTGATGTTTGACTCAGCAGGCGTTTGTAACGACAGTCTGTCTTTTGCCTCCGACTAAGACACTATTCTCTTGTTAATACTGATTCTCTTGGAATCATAACTTGTTGTGTATAGTAAAGTTGGCACTATACAAAGACAACTCTTCTATTTTACTCTTATTACGACGGATCCCGGAGCCTGTATGCTATAACGAAGCTTGTGGAAGATTTATTGTACTTCTACTTACTCTGAAACGTAGTCTTGCAATGTGGTAAAACACTTGCGCCCTGAAAATAAATATCCTACTACATTTTAAAATTATTTCTACATGAAAAAGTTATTGTTTGATTCGTATAATAATAATATTATGTAATTATTTTACATTATTTTATTTTTTATTGTATATGAAGGTAATAGGTTACACGAATTACCATGCTTAATGTCTGGGTTTCGTTGCTGCAATGGTGAAGACATACAGGACACGTGGTAGCATTGAGGTGTAGGCGCCATCGAGGGTCCTTTGGTGCATTGCATTGACGACACATGTTTGTATGATTGAGGTTTAGCAATGAGTAGAAGTGAGCAGGAGTAAATGGTTTTGTCATATGCTGCTATATCTGTAGAGTAAGGCTTAAGACTATGCTTTGTGGAGGTGCATATGAAAGAGGGGTGTGATTGTTGCATTGGGAATATGTCTTAGCACACAGGATCCCTGGATCAGCTTGGGGCAGATGTGACGTCAGTGAACAAGGAGTGAGCAGCAGTGAGCAGGAGCAGGATATATATATATATATATATATATATATTAGTAAGGCGTATGACTATGCTTTGTGGACGTACATATGGAAAAGGGATGTGAGTGTTGCATGGGAAATATGTATTAGCACACAGGGTCCCTGGACCAGCTTGCAGCAGCT
The DNA here is from genome assembly GCA_009870155.1 of Pseudobourletiella spinata. Classification (NCBI taxonomy): domain Eukaryota; kingdom Metazoa; phylum Arthropoda; class Collembola; order Symphypleona; family Bourletiellidae; genus Pseudobourletiella; species Pseudobourletiella spinata. The sequence goes on along the minus strand of WJFA01002268.1, from coordinate 13,932 downwards.
TGGGGCACAGGAAAAAATTATTAAAAAGACGTTTGCCCATAGTTAGGATACATCACATAAGACCCACCTGCACCTGAACTCGAGTCAGTTCGTCTCCGGCCTCCGGAGACGAACGAGGTCGAGGAAGGGCTACCGAGTCCAAGTAGGGGGGTACTCCGGGCATGGGAGAAGCCCAAAGGGGGCTACCCCAAAATGGAGATCTCGAGGCGAGGGTACCCCTTGTGTGGGTACTTAACCCCCTGGTAGTAGGGGTTGTATCCCCTGGGTGGGTGGGAATTAATAACCCTAAGCGGCTGGCGGTTTACCCACTGGATGGGTGATTTGTACCCCTTTTGGTTTCCATCCATTTGTGGCTGTAGCAATTACATGAAGACAATCCTTGGGGCTGTGGCAGTTGTAGGATATCTTTTGAATGTATGTATCCTAGGAATTGTGGCAATTTGCTATTTGTCTACTTTTAGCTAGCTACTCCTTGCCGTGAATATCGGTACACGTGCGCTTACCCAGGTACACTAGATATAAGGTCACCCTTTATCCGAACCCGAAAGATGTGTCACACTAATCGCCGGATAGGCGATCGGGGCTCCCGGATTGGGAAGCACATCCGGCGGAAACCCTAAGGTAGCTATAAGGGTGGGGCAGAACCACGAAGCTATTCCCATTATGATGTGTGTATCCGTTTCTTGGGTTTCACCCCCACTTGTGGCAATTACATGGTTGCAAAACCTTGGGCTACGGTAATTATATGTTCCACATTATAGGGCGTGGCAAATTAAAAATGACTACTTCAGGGTATTAATTTTAATTACTATTTTGTGGCGGTTGGGTGGGTAATTTGATAGATTTTCACGCCATCGTGGTATGTGGGTTTCTAAATCTAGTGTCTGAAGCCCCTCACCATGTCACCATTGTAGGAGTACCGGCAGCGTAACGTGAAGATTTTGCCTTCAGCTCTTTCCCAGAAGATTTTCATGAATGAAACCCTAGCCCATATGTGGCTGCCGTTTAAGGCCATGTGTGAGGAGCGGTGACACTACTAATACTACGCGACGGTAATCAGAATTATTCCAACGGCCGAAAATGGTTACATCCCCTCCAGTATCTAAGAAAAATTAGACCCAGGCTTGCTCACTAACTCACAACATACATTTACACAGCCTTTTTCCGAACACTCCCTTTGTTCAGTATATTACACATGTGTGCACACACTACACGCTCGCACATAGTGCCGCAGTTAAAAAGCCTAATTCAACCTATACAAACATATACACATAAGCCCATTAGCCTTGGAAAATTCAACTCAAACTCGTTCCTCCAGCTTGCACAGACACTTATACATACCTACACATCATGCACATGTGTTACTCTCTCTGCAGAGTAACTATTAACGGCCACGATATAGACCGCCCTCCCTCTATATTTACTCCCCTTTGCACAATTGCAATACAATTGCAATATATTGCTGTCCGTTGAGAAAAGCCAGAGGAAAATCCCTCACACATTATAACGAATGCGTTACAAGGAGACTTGGGGAGTCATTATTACCGACATCACCGTCCTGACCGTGGTGTATCCGAAGGAGACTAACAGAATGAGGGAGAACCACGGAGCTTGTACCCTCTGGGAGGTGTGGGTACGCTTCTTGGGTTTCACCCATCAATAATGGCAACTAAAGGGTCACAAACCCCAGCTACGGTAATGATAGGTTCCACATTGTAGAATGTGGCAAATATAAAATGATTACTTTAGGATATTAACTGGAATGACTATTTCCGGGGGAGATTTGGCAATTCGGAGAACTTTTGCAGTAAGAAACCACCCTGTCTTAGGTACAAAAATGATTGTGGCACTTGAATTGGTCTGTGGGTAGATTATTACTCCATCATGGCGCGTGGGTTTCTACATCTCCTTGTTGTCTCATTGTTGTGGCAATTTATGAGTGGCTACTTGTCGGTAGCAACATGAAGTCGACTATTTAGAGCACCTAACATCCTCCTGGCCCGAGTAAGAGATTTGCATTGGAGAATGGACATCTGGTAATAGCATGCGTGTTCCTTTACCGGGTTGTTGAAGTACTCCTAGTGTGTGGCAAATCCTCACAGCAGCAAACCGCGTGGCTATGCCTTATGGCTGGGGGCATACTCCCTTACGAATGGGAGTGAACCCTCAGGGTTCGGTAATTACAAGGTAAAAACCCGCGCGGAACGTGGATTTCGAGGCTGAAAACCCATGAGAGCATTTTCCACGGTTGCTACGGTAAGAATAAATGGTGCGGCAAATTTAAATGGAAATTTAGATGTGGCAACCGTGTGGAGGTCGCATCTAAACAAATGGTTTGGATGTGGCATTTTACGACATAAATTTAAGTGGGGTTATTTTATGGCGGTACTTTAAAATTGACTACTTTGGGTGGTCAAGTCCAAGTTGCTGGTTTAGAGTGACAATTTACAGGTGACCATTTTAGTAGGGAAATTAAGCAGTGAATGACTAAAGTTATTTTATTTAAAATGTATACCTGTGGTTGGTGCAAAAACAATGTTACGGTATCTGGGCAGTGGTGGTAACTGATGAATGCTTACGCTATTGTAACTTGTGAGTTAGTGGAAGCGGTATGATTGTTCCACCTGCACGAATAAGCTTCGGGATTCAGTAGAGGAAGGAATGACTTGCAAGTCCAGTGAAGTTGGCCTTAGAGTGCTCTGGGTTAGTATGAATAACTTCGAACAGCATATGAGACATGACACAACATCCAGATGGGGCGGCGATAAATCCCTGCACTATTACCCGTTGAGTAACAACAAATTTCGAAGACCGATCCGGCGTGGAAGTATTTACAGACCCTATACCATCGCTATCGGGAGTAAGGGGACCGATGGCGGGATTACAAATCGAGTGAGGAATTCCATGGGCTACACGTTGCGGGTGGCAAAACCTTTCGAAATCAGCCGCGCCGAAAATAAAACAAAAATCATCGGAAAAATTCGGTACTACCACGTGTGAGAAGTATCTCCAGGGCTTCACTGTATCAGAAGCAAAACTGGGTGTACCCCGGGTGGGAAAGAGTACCAGGGATATATGCCAGTAAGCACCAAACCTTTTGGTTGTATTTGTAGTGCTGGTGGCCGTTTGAGTCAAAAGTAGTACCAAACAAAATCTAAATTTCTTAGATTTCTGAGAGTTCTATTAAAGATGACGCTGAGCCACCTGCTAATGTTAAAATTACGTGTGATTTTACACATATCTGTAGAATGGTATCGGGTTCTACATAGCGACTAACTGTCGCATCAGTTTTCGGTCACCCTGTATATCGTGGAACCTATACACCTTCGTAATGCATCGTTCACGGACTTAAGCTCAAATAGGCCACCTCGCTCATCCTTTTTCACTCATTAGCTAAGAGAAATTTTTGCGTCGAGACTTCGCACCGACGCATACAGCGTACAACTAGCAATGTTGGCCCCGAAGAATTCCGGGCAACCACCTCTACTGAATTTTCACAATTTCCGAACACTTCAAATCTTCTAGCGAACAACAAGCGGTCCCTGTGCAAAAAGTAGAATAAAAGTACGCAAACAAATTTCGAAACATTGTAAAATAAAATTTACTTTAAAACTAATAAGTCAAAATTTGATAGCTTCGCCACAGTCCGAAACTACCAATTAATCAAAGGCTCTGGCGAAGCTAGCAAATTTTTACTTATTAGTTTTAAAGTAAATTTTACTTCGCACTGTTTCGAAATTTGGTTGCGTACTTTTATTCCATTTTTTGCACAGGGACCGCTTGTTGTTCGCTAGAAGATTTGAAGTGTTTGGAAATTGTGAAAATTCTGTAGAGATGGTTGCCCGGAATTCTTTCGTGCCAACATAGCTAGTAATGTATAATCTAACCAATTTAATCCAAGATTGACTAAAAGTTAAGCATTAAGTCGGCCCAGCATAGCGAACTCTTTTGATTTGGCAGTTAATTCCAGTTGTTCAAGAAATCCATAATCTTTTGTACCCTCCTCTTTCTCAAATTTATGTAGTAATATGTTTGCCTACCAGAATTCCATTTTAATCGATAAATTTGTATCCATCTCGCTAGTTGACATCAGCCTTTGGATGTGTAAAGCATCCCTCACAGTCTTCAGAAGTTTTACGGCTAACAAAGAACAGCAAAGTTCTAGGCGAGGTAATGTTTGTTGCTGTAATGGCACTACTCTTGTTTTTGCTGCCATCAGTTGAACTTTGACCCGGGAAGGGCCAACCGAATGGATGAAGACCACGGCCGAGTAGGCCTTCTCTGATGCATCAGAGAATGCGTGAAATTGGATACTTGAAGAATCATGGGCCAGTGCGAAGCGAGGTAGAGTGACCTAATTCAACAGTGGCAGTTGTTGCTGGAGAAGGATTCATTCTGCATAAACTTCCATACGAAGTGGATTCCCGGCAGATTGGCCACCTTCAGGTCCAAGTGGTTCATCCCAGTTTAATATCAGTTCCCATTACCGCTGAATGATGATTTTTGTCTTCATCACCGCAGGAGCTATCCAACCCATGGGATCGTACACCTTAGCCCATTGTGATAGCACGGAGCGCTTGCTGATGGGCCAAATTTTCAAGTTACATCCTCAGATCCCGAAAGAGTCCGGGGTGGAATGCCACTTGATTCCCAGAGTTGCTACTAACTCGTCCGGCTGGATGAGGTAAGTATCCTGATGGGAACCTTCACTATGTGGGAGTGAGGCCAACAACCGAAGCTCATTGGAAATTCATTTTCGGAGGGGACACTGGGCAGTGCTGATGAGATTCATTACTTCCTTTGCCCGGGAAATAGCCTCGCCGACGGTGGCCGCTCCGCTTACAAGGTCATCAATGTAGAAATCGTGCTGGACGACTTGACTTGCTGCTGGGAATCGTTGAGATTCCCGAATTGCCAGTTCCTCCAGCGTTGGCAGTACCGTAAGTAACCGTGACTAATTCATAGCCTTGTATTGGTTGATCCGGAGAGTCACGCCATACAATCCCCTTCAGGTGGACATCATCGTTGCGGACGGAGATTTGACGGTATATCTTAGCAACGTCCGCCACCATGGCCACAGGAGTCCGAAAACGTGGTAGAATGGGAAGCAGGTTATCTTGGGTCTTGGGCCCGACAAGCAGAACGTCGTTGAGTGAGAGGCCCGACGAGGTTTTGGCAAAAGCGTCGAGTAAAACTCGCAGTTTCATGGTGAGACTGGAGTCCTTCACCACCGCATGATGTGGAAGATGCCAGAGAGTTGGGCCGTTTGCATCCTTAACTTCCCGCATATGTTCAAGTTGAATATAGTCATGCATAAAGTTTCGATACTCTTGGTACCTTTCAGGGTTGGCCGCGAGGCGCCGGTCCTGCCCACGAAGACGTTGAATGGCCATAGCTCGGGACAAGCCCAAATTGGATGCAGTATCCTTCAATAAGAGTCGGACGCAGAAACGACCGGAGGTTTCCCTGGTATAAGTGGCCGTGAAGTGGACCTCAGATTCTCCTTCCTTTGGAGTCATGAGGAAACTCGGTCTTCCGCTAAGGTCCAGAATTTCTACATGAGTTCTTCCAATGTTGCATGGCTACAAATGACTACCTTTCGTTGTGAATTTCCTCCAACAGATAGGACCCATGCAAAGACAGTGTATTGTGCCATTGGGCCGACAGAATTACCGCGTCGGAGGCCTTCTTTCATTATGTATTGGAGCGCATCCGAACCCAGGAGGTCGATCGGTCCGCACACATTGTATTGAGGGTCAGCGAGATCAGGGCATTCACGGAGACATATTGACGTAGTTCAATTTCACGATTCAGAGTTCATCAGAATTTTTTTCGATTCATCGCGGAGATTCAAAGTTCACGTCGAAATTAAAACGCGATTCAGAATCTCCATTCAAAGTTCACGTCAAAATTAAAACGCGATTCAGAATCTCCATTCAAAGTTCACGTCAAAATTAAAACGCGATTCAGAATCTCGATTCAAAGTTCACATCAAATTTATAACGCGATTCAGAATCTCGATTCTAAGTTCAGCCAGTTTATAAACGCGATTCAAAATCTCGATTTAAAGTTCAGCCAGTTTATAAACGCGATTCAAAATCTAGATTCAAAATTCAGCCAGTTTAAAAACGTGATTCAGAATCTCGATTCAGATTTAAGCCAGTTCATAAATGCGATTCAGAATCTCGATTCAAAGTTCATCCCCTTAGAAAACGTGATTCGGAATCTCGATTCAAAGTTCAGCCACTTAGAAAAACGAGATTCTAAATCTTGATTCAAAGTTCAATAAATCGAAAGATACATTTCAGCATTCATTGTTCATTCACTAAAAATACGCGACTCAAAAACTCGATTCATTCATTACACTGCTTATTACTTATTTTGCCCTGTATATTGGTCCTTGTAGTATGTTGATGCTTCAGTAAAAATAAAATGTAAAAATGTTAATTTAAATAATTGTATAACTAATATAATATTGTATTTTCAATCTATACATTGAAATTTGCACGAAAACTCGAGCACTTAGGCTAATGGCGCTTAACTGTGGGGACAGAAATGTAAGTGTAATAAAGCACAGCCTTGCGATTGAAACACGCAACGTATCTCGATTCGTAGTTCGGTGTTGATAATAACACAATGCGATATCTCGATTCGTAGTTCGCGGTTGATAACATCACGATTCATGATATCGATTGGTAGTTCGCGGTTGATAATAACAAGATGGATGAACTCGATTCACAGTTCGCGGCTAATAATAACAAGATTCAAGAACTCGATTCACAGTTCGCGGCTAATAATAACAAGATTCAAGAACTCGATTCACAGTTCGCCGGTAATAATAACAAGATTCATGATCTGGATTCGTATTTCGCAGTTGATAATAACAAGGATCAAGTTCTCGATTCACAGTTGGCGGCTAATAATAACAAGATTCAAAATATCGAAAGTAAACTTAGTTGCAATGCCCTGAGCGAGATTAAGGCCATACAGATGAGCCCAGTCTCGTTGCTCAAAGAATTCGTGGAATACTGTGTCTCAAAGTGATGAAAGTCCCAAAAAATGACATAACCGTCCTTTCCATTCTCGAGAAAGAACAAACAAAGGACAATGGGTCTCAAAAAGGGTCAGTTCTAGCCAAAAACGAACGGATGTCAAGACTTGTTGCCACTCACTCCATAGTTATTCTAAGCGTAATTCAAGAAATTAAATCCGCGTCCATAGCGGTTAGATTTCAAGGTCTCACCTCTCACGATGTAGTTTAACATGTACGTGGATATATAGTGCAAAAACAAGTGCGCGCGCTAAAAGTATCACAGCATGCGAGTCAATTGCTTTAATGTACTTTTTAGGAAAATTTTCGGTAATGCTAGCTTTTTGGGGTTAAAGGTCATGAGTAACTGATCTGATTGACCTGAAAATCAATCCAAAACACTCTTGACCCTTACTGAGCCAGTATGTAAAATTTTGCTGAAATCGGTCCATCCATTCCTCAGTCCAATCTCTCTCCTATCTTAACCTCTAATGACCCGGCTTACGAAATCACGTACAAATCAGAAAGTCCATTCAAGAGTTCCCGTGCAGACGGCATTGCTGAATTTTAGGTCAAACCAATGGTCCTTCTAATCGGCCGCCCTCGCGAGTCAACATAACGACGGACGGGCATTTTTCCATCTTCCAGGAATGGTTTCCTAAATGGTTTCCCAAGGAATGGTCCTTCAAATTGAAGGACAATGACGTAGCTAAAACTGGCTCATATTATCAGTGTTTTTTTCTCACTGTTTTTGCTCAAGATTTTGCTGGTAGAAACGAACACGCTCGTCCTACTCTGTATTGAATGTGTTCCTTCCATTGAATTTATTTAAAATCAGAATCCAAAACTAGAACTAATGCAAGTGTGCGCAACGTTTTCTACCAGCTTTTTATCGTAGTAACGCTATTTGGTATATATTAGTATATTGGCGGGAAACGTCTGTTGAAACCACATTACGGCCCCATACATTACCATAGTTAGCTTAACGCAATAGTGACAACGCTTACGGAGTATTCCGGAGTAGTCTCCAAACTCAGCTATTCACCGTTTGAGAGCGCTCGAGCGTCGACTGGTGTCTAGCCCCAGCACGAGCCATCAAAACATCGCCTTCATGCGCGAATATCAGGAGTTAGACCACATGCGCCTAATTTCCGATCCACTGGTCATCGAAAGGCAGCCACACTAATTCCTTCCACATCATTGTGCCATTAAGGATTCAAGCACCACTACGAAACTTCGCGTAGTGTTTGACGCGTCTGCAAAGATGACGTGTGGGCGGTCCCTTAATGATTACCTCATGGTGGGACCCAAGACACAGGACGATCTAATGAGCATCTTGATTCGCTTCCGCACTGATCAGGCGGCACTTACTGGTGACATCGAGAAGATGTACCGGCAAGTTAATGTTCACGTGGATGATCAAGACCTTCAGCGAATCGTGTGGCGGGAGCCTCCGGAGCATCCCATCCAGGACTTCGCGCTGACAACTGTCACATATGGGACCGCATCGGCTCCCTATATCGCAAATCGGTTCATCAGACAACTCGCCAGTGATCTCTCTTCAGAGTTCCCAGCAGCGGCTGGAATCATTTCACGTGACATTTATGTTGATGACCTCCTCACTGGTGCTTCTAGTGTTCACGATATTTTGGTTTTATTCAGGAAGATTTCTACCCTATTTTCCAAATGTGGCATGAATCTAAGGAAGTTTGTGTCTAATGACTTATAGGTGCTAGCGTCTTTCCCCATGGGGTGCGACATACAAAAAACCCACTTCACATCAAGGTAGATGATGCCGTGGAATCTCCTCTCACGGATGTGGAACCCACAAAGCGCAAGGTGCTTTCACAGGTCGCTCGGCTCTATGACCCCATGGGGTGGCTAGAACCTGTCATCATCAAAGCCAAGATACTCATTCAACGCATGTGGGATCAGAAACTTAACTGGGATGATTCCCTTCCGCGTAAGTTGCGTGACGAGTGGCATGAGTGTCAGGCTAATTTGTGTGCACTTGAACAATGTGAAATTCCGAGGTGTGTAATGGCCAAGGATTATACTGTGTGTGAACTCCGCATTTGTTTACGTGAAAACTATCAATTCCTCCTCAACCAAGGTCCACCTCATTGCTGCCAAAACCAGGGTAGCTCCACTTCAGAGGCAGTTTTCCTCGTGTAGAGCAAGGTGGTGCTTTGCTGTTGGTGAGGCTTCTCACCAGTATCAAAACTGCCTTGCTAATGACTGATGTTCCTTGTTTTGCATGGACGGACTCAACGGTGGTTCTGGCTTCGATCAACGACTCTCCATCTCGCTGGACAACCTTTGTGGCCAACCGGGTCTCGGAGATCCAAACGGCGCTACTCGCTTCACAGTGGCATCACGTTGCTAGTGAAGACAATCCCGCAGATTGTGCCTCACGCGGGATTCTTCCAAGCGAACTACATTCTTACCCCTTGTGGTGGCATGGCCCACCTTGGCTTCTCAACTCCAATCTCATCCCTGTTCCGATTGAAACTACTCACACTACAACCATGGAACAGCAGAAATCGCTGGGGGTGCATCAGGCACTCAAAAACACACTTGACCTAGTCACCAAGTTCTCATCGTCGGGTCATCTCCAACGTGTCACAGCTTGGATGCTTCGTTTCATCCACAAGGCACGACAGCAGGCGTACTCATCCTTGAACCTCCGCAAGGGTCCAGTCTCAGTGGAGGAACTTTGCACTGCCCGGTCTGTCTGGATTCGACAGCATCATTTTCACGTGGATATCAACCGTTTAAAGTTTGGGCTAACCCTTTCACTTCGTAGCAAAATCCTCACGCTAGCTCCTTTTATTGACAGAGGACATTCTCAGGGTGGGCGGCCTGCTGCACTCGGCTAAAATCACCACGGAAAAGAAATTTCCGATACTACTCTCGAATTAGGGCCCTCTAACTGATTTGATTGTGTCCAGTGAGCATTTGAGGACCTTACACGGTGGACCGCAACTCATGATGGCCTCACTCACCCAAACTTATTGGATCCTACGATGCCGGGACGTCTGTCGTAAGATCGACAGCAAATGTGTCACGTGTACCAGGCACATGGCTAACACCCAACAGCAGATGATGGGGAATCTCCCAGCTGCCCTAATTAACTCTGGTCGACCCTTTCTGAAATGCGGAGTGGACTACGCTGGCCCCTTTTCATTGCGTGTCCTCAAGGGTCGGGGAACCAAGCACTTCAAGGGATACGTTGTTCTATTCGTTTGCTTCACGACCAGGGCCATTCATCTGACCTTGTAAGCGACCTTACCACCGAAGTCTTCCTCGCTGCCTTCAAGCGGTTCTATTCCCGAAGAGGGAAGCCTTTGGAGGTTTTCAGCGACTGCGGGACGAACTTCGTCGGATCGTCCCGCGACACGAAGGACTTCATCGCTCTACTCAACTCCAAGGCCCACAATGGTGAAATTGCTCGGAGCTTGGCAGCTGATGGTACCCAATGGCGGTTCAAGCCTCCTTCGGCTCCACATTTTGGTGGTCTCTGGGAGGCGGGAGTGCGGAGCTTCAAGACCCACCTCAAGCGTATCGTGGGTAACCAAATATTTAACTTGGAACATGAACAGGAAATGCTCACTGCTTTGTCGCAGATCGAGGCTTGCCTCAATTGTCAGCCGCTCTCACCGCTCTCGACTGACCCATCCAGTCTGGAGGCTCTCGCACCCACTCATTTCCTCATCGTTTCATCACTCACCGCGCTTCCGGAGCCTGATCTGAAGGACGTTCCCATCCCTCGTCTCACTTGATGGCAACTTGTTCAGCAAGTCACGCAGCACTTCTGGCGACGATGGAGTCAGGAATACCTGAATCGTCTACAACAAAGACCCAAGTGGGTTCATCCTT
>WJFA01002267.1:0-16707 GCA_009870155.1 Pseudobourletiella spinata | reverse complement strand
GTAGTCCCCTGGGTCAGTTTGGCCTGGGCGGGTGATCTCCTGGGTCAGTTTGATCTGGGCGAGTGGTCCTCTGTGTGAGTTACATGGGCGAATTTCGCCTGGGCGAACAGTCCCAGAGCCGGAAGCGGACGAGTGCAGTGAGCTCAACACGAAAATAAGCACGAAGCTTGTCGAGGGTCCCATTAAAGAACTATTCATTTCCAAGTATTTAGTCATTTTGTCCTTGGTTTCTGGTGTAGTTTCAGAAATTTTAAAAATACTGTTCCGACATCAATATAAAAGCTATTTTCTGAAAGCAATAATGGCAATTGCCTAGCGATTATCCTATGATAAAGATATTTTATTTCCACCTCCCAATGATCCCGTTATGCCGATAATCAATTTATTCAATAATATCGTTGCATTATCGTATCAACCAGTACAATTCGCAACCATGATTGATAGACCTGTACTGAGTTGTGAATCCTAACCTCTGGAATTCTTGCGGCGCGTGATATGAAATATTATTTTCATGGGCTTACGCTAAACTACATTCTTTTAATGCAAAGTTATAATCAATCAACATTGAACACCGCGAGGGTTCATTTCATTCAGTTCCAGTCAACGTCCACGGTGTCTAACAATGAGATCATAGCCAAAGGCGTCAGTAATTACTGCTATAAAGAAATTTTCAGGAACAATTCGATCCACAGGGTGACTTAGAATGATACGTTCAATTATACGCTCCTAAATGAAATCCAAACAACACAAAATAGCTCAATAATCGAATGGCGCAATTCAAAGCTGAAATCCAGACATTTATGCACTATTCACTATGACTAATCAAACGAATCACTCTGGGACACCCAATATACATTCAATTTAAATTAAAACGGCAAACGAAAAATAATGGAATAGAAGTACAATGCACGAATGGAGGAAAATGACACTAAGTGAAACAGTTTGGTTGTAAGACTATTCACAAACTAGTCGATACGATTTAGTCATGGAATTCACATCTAGTAATAGACGCCACTCGTGACGACAGCAAACAATCAGTCGAGTTCGAATAAGTCATTCTCCGGACAGTTCCCGTAAACTCTGTCGCTTGGTTGGTTTGAGAAAGGGCGGTCCCCCATGACCTGGCGGATCTCAGCTTCATTCAATTTCCCCTGTTTTCGAAGGATATTTGCAATCTGGTGACAATTGTGAGAAAGAAAACAATAGCAAGATCAAATTCAAGAATCCTTCTTGAGCGGGTTGAGATTGAGATATACACAGAAAGTAGACAAGATTACTTAAACGCTCACCTGTTCAACGGCATCTCGGTGGCTTTCAATTACCTCCAAAGCTCTGCCGTAGGCTCTGCAGATCAAAGATAGAACGATACCCCCGTATGCACCTTTCTCATCCATCGGCTGTCGAGCTTGAGTGAAGGGCATCGCCAATTTTTCTATGTAATCCTCCGTTTTCATTGTACCCCCACTACATTCGGATGTGAAAACCTGGAAATGGAGAATTAAAGCACTTCTTTATAATCATTCGTTAGATGCGAAGGAAAAACCACAAGAGGAGGGATAAAATAACCAAATTATTAATAATTATTTCAAAAATAAGTTTCATTTAGTTCTATTACGTGATGGTAGGCTCTATGCGCGATGGATATAATGTCAGCCGAGCTAATCGTACTCGCAGTGTTATGGAACAGGTATTCTGCAGCCAATCCTCCAAGGGCAGTGCACATGGCGTCGTATAGTCGCCTTTCCTCGTCTAATTGTACGTTTATGGAAGCTAATTTCACCCGTCCGCCTTCATACCCCCTCCAAGTGGGGGATCCGAGGGAAACCTTTCCAACATAGTGGACAACGCAAATTTTTCCCAACGTTTTTCAACCACACAACTGTCGCAACCATTCTAAATTAATTCTTACTTCGACTGGGATGGAATCCTCGTGAAGATGCCAGCATGCGACAACGTGGCCAGCCTTGTGAAACGCAGCACTGAACAGCTGCTTGTCTGAAAGCCTGAGACTCTCAAAACGAGCTCCCACCTTTCCTTTCGCGACTGAACGGGGTGACGCTGTAGGTCGCTTCCCTAGGATTTTACGTAGATCTCTGGGTCCCACAGTTTGCTTTTCAAAAAGTATCTCCGCGATCTACATACAATCAAAATACTTTCACAGCTAGACTAAATTTGAAGTATACGCGGTTGTAGTGTAAACATGAGTACAAATATATATTTCTTCCCATCATACTTTCTCAACGGCGTCCTTATGCTCCCGCAGAATTCCCAGAGCAGTGCCGTAAGACTGGCAAATCATCCCAACCACCAAGACACTTTGCAAACTATCGTCATTAAACTGAACCGGGGAATTCTCAACCTTGACATTAAAATCGCTCCCAAAAACAATCGGCAAAATCAGTTTGGACAAAAACTGTGGGATTTCTTTCTCATCAAACTTAAATTCCGCGTTAGGCACCATTATTGTTGACTGAAACACAATAATTAATTTAACCAGAATTTGAACTTCGAATGAACAGTAAATGTCGTGTCAACCGACAATACACTGAACAAATTACCAGAGCAAATGGTGGAAGCAATGCAGAGTTCCAATCCCGTTGGTTCCCTTGAGTGATTCTCCTGAAGAAGAGATCTTCGGCAGCCATTCCTCCAAGCGCCACGCTCATTCTGTCACCAATGTCCAGAGAAGACCAGCCGTTGTCCGCACCAGAGTACTCCGTGCAGGCAAGCAAATTACCGGAGGGAACAATCGAAACCTGCACGTGAGTTCAACAAAAACGGATGAAACACAGGAATCATGTACATTTGCAGTAAAATTAGTGTGTGTAAGAATACTATTAAGATGAATTTAATTAAAATTTGATTAGTTAAATAATTTTGTAAACTAACTAATTTTATTTAAAACTAATAATTACTTTAGTCGGTGCGGCGTGCGCCGGTAAAAACCAAGCGCAAACAGCATGGCCAGCTTCATGGTGTGCAATCACACTTTGAAGTTCTCCCGCATCGGGTTGAGGGCCAACTACAGATTCCAACTTGTATGCATCGAACGAGATGACCCCTTGTCGCACACCCGGATCCTCCGAAGCCTGTAAATGCAAGTCAAAATGAAATGAATTCCCTACACCCTTCGACGTCATACGACACGACACGACTTGAGAATGACCAAGGTCATAGATAAACAATGTCGTTCATTCATACCTCTACTTTATCTTTCGCGTCTGATATCATCCTTCTTTTCCACTTACGAAATTCCCGAGACTTGTAGAAATGTCTGTGGGTATTTTTACTACTATAAATTTTTTTGCAATTACTACTATGCGCAGCGAGAACAAGATGATATCAGGTCAACTCCTCATTCTGATGCCACTCTTTGTTGGATTTTAACAGCGACAACTTGCACTTCCAGAAAGTAAAAGAAAATGTAGCGAAAAAATATCACTCAATTTTTCCAACTCGTCTAACACTCAACGACGTCTGAAGTAAATTATCATTTAGTTAATGTAGGTCAACGTAGAAGTATGAACACTGGTCACGCGGCTGTCTATAACGATGTAATTACGTATGAGGATGAGTAATTAGGCAAAAATAATGAGAAAATAGCATGACTGTCGTTAGAGAATGAAAAGCGCGCCGCTGTAATACCCACACACAGCGGACTTTATGAAAAGCCTAATACTTTAGCGGTCAAACTACCAGTCATGCGCACAAGTGCTACGTTCCGAGGATTTCCAAGTGTGACAAAGATGAACGCCTTGAATCCCGACGAGGCTTTTGAAACGTTCTTGCGAAGAGCCCCGACGATTGACGACGTTTTTTATGCGTCACATTCTCGTACTAATCATGAATAAATATGAATACACAGATGAGTCTATGTAAATCTTCTGTAGGCTTGAATCGCGGCACGGTAATTTACGTCTAAATAGCGGCAGTGACTGTGTCTGTCTGCCAGTTTGCGGACCTCTAATTTGCAACTATTTTTAATCGTAAAAGCATACAATAAAATAGTTCAAAATACCACCTAAACTCATGTGTTTTTGTGAGAAACAACTATCCGGAATTCTTGGTAGAAAACTGTATTGAACCAGAAATACAGAATCAGTTATCAATATTTGTCCTCCGGCCCACTTTAGTTCCAGTAATAATTCCGTTCGAAAAACATTCTTCAGTTTTCAATCTTAACACTGCGAGTATTAATGCTGGTTCGACCACATGTCATTGGTCAATTTTATTTGTTACGCGAGTCTCAAGATGTGAGGCACACGGCACAATCATTGCTTATCACGAATCACGGTGGACTCGTGACTCCACTCTGGTTTCCTCTTTGACTTGAAACTCTCCAGTCCTTCTTGGCAGTCCCGGTACTGCAGGTTCCTTACCATGACACGACCACCTTCCCTGTGAAATCCGCAACTATTTAGTATAATTATCCCAACAAACTTTTCTTTATTTTTACTTTTTTCCACTTTAATACCGGAGAGCATCTTCGTAGGGAGCTTGAAGTTGCTTGTAGAAAAATTCCTTTCCTAGCTTTAGCACAGCACGACTTTTGCTACGAATGCTTCCATAAATTTCTTCAACTGCTTGATCTACAGTTACACCAAATAAATGCGTTTATTTTTTTCAGCTCAATTTTGTACGTATTTTACCAAATATTTTCTATGCAAACACAAATTAAATTTTACCCAGCTGATCATCAGGTACGACTTTAGCAATGAGTCCCGCTTTTTCAGCTTGCACAGCAGTGAGGGGGAGACCAGTCATGACCATGTAGGCAGCTACGGAGCGGTTGACAACCCTTGCAACGTCCACGCCCGGAGTTGAGCAGAAAACCCCGAAATTTGCTCTGTAACAATACAAATTATAAATCCGATGCTGCACCAAAAAAACTTTAATGAGGGGTCAGAGGCATACCCGGGAGTTGAAAATTTGGAAGATTCCGTTGCAATTGCAAAGTCACAAGCTGCCACAAGTTGACATCCGGCCGCTGCTGCGAGTCCATTAACCACAGCGAAAACCGGAACTTGGGACCTCTGAAAAATCGCAATAATCACCTCTCATGCATCTGAACAACATTCAACAATGGTAACAACAAGTCCCGTATTCAACCCCATTAACGATCTCTATACAATATGTCATAGCATCAAAAAACACATCTGGCACAAACACACTTATGCACGCAATTTTCCCGCGTTCTGTTTATAGAGAAAATTTCCTCCGAAATTTTCCCAACTCATTCTTCGAGTTCCATTCGACAACAAACAACAAGAATACCTTCAGAGCTAGCATTAAGTCCCCACATTTGCTGAAAATTTCTTCTTGAGCCTCACGTCCGCGATCCGACGTCTGCAAACAGCACTGTATTCAGAATTCTCCTCCGAATCCCATAACAGATACTACTCCCGACCCCGCCCTTACAAGTTCCTTCAAATTATGACCCGCGCTGAAAACCGGTCCAGGGCTCGACCCAATTGCGATAGCTCTCAGCCCCACATCGCTCTGGTCTCTTTCCACTGCTCGCAATATCTCATCCATCATCTGCAGCGACAGAGCATTCCTACAATCACATAAAACCCAAACATCATCAATTCCAAACCTTCCACCAATCAACCAATTTTACACACACTCTGGACCCACCTCGATTTAGAATCATTCAACAATATCGTCCTCAGTCCATTCACCTGGTCAACTTTAACGAGCTCATACGATGACAACTTCCGAAATTGTTGCCCCATCCATGCTGACCCCTTCAATGCCCTGCGGAACATCGGACCAAATCCGTGTGTTACCTCCAGAATCAAGCCTGAAAAAACCAATGAAACCAAAGTCTTCACTTATGTCATTCAGCTTCATCCAACATTATTAATTCACACGAACATCGTCATTGCTCCTTCGTTCATGGCTCAGCTCCAATATCAAGTGACCTTGAGCTTGATAACTCGATATAAGCTCATATTATAGCCTCCCCAATACGCAATATCATCATAAGTTTCAGAATAGTAATTTACAATTTTTCAAGTCACGTCCACACACGTGTACTTTTACTACAAAGTATATATTCATTACAGTGCTGCTGCCGCGCTTCAGTCAGTGTAGTCCATAGTAGTCTACGACCGTCTTGTCACGTTCCCGCATACCAGTCTCCATTATTACCCGTCCGTCATACAAACTTTTTCTATTGAGAAGTCACATGATGATGAGCAATAATACATACAATTAGAGAGAAATTAATGTAAGTGCTGTTAACTTGACTGCCGGAAATTTTGAAGGCGGGCAGAGGCTTCTCTCGGAGAGGTAGTAATAATGCCTCCACATACGTGTTCGTCCACCTAAATTTTTGGGGTATCCCCTCCGACCCACCGTCCTACTAAAATACACGTACAAAATATACAAGAAAAGGATCTGTCTTGGCTCAGGTTGTGAACGCCCTCCGGTCGTAGCCGACTGCAGCGGAGAGTGATTGGACTCCTGTGTACAGCCTCGTATAATGTAAAAGCAGAGGAAAAATCTGCTGCTGTTGATGCTGCTCTTGTGGGTTAAAGGCAGCAAAGGCAGGAGAGTTCTTGTATATTAGGAGCATCACATCAGTAACGGGTTCCACTTCTCTCAACCCCTGACATTCCTTTTATCCCTATCTCGCTCCATAGTACAGCTGCACGGCGTTTCAAACTCGCAGAAGAGACTCTTTCTTTTATCTATCTCGTCGTCCTCCGTATTCTCGTAGTAATAGTAGGAGAATTGTGTGTGTGTGTGTTGTGCACCTACAATACACCAGCAGCCAACTTATTTCAGCTCCTCGGACTCTCGTCGTCGTCACATTTATAGTGCGCGCTCCAGTTCGGAATAAAATATTTTCCTCTGTGTACACTTTTGTAATTCCAAGGCAGTCATCTCATTCCCCAGTCTGTCTGAGAGATCTCACACACACACTCCTGTCACATGTTCTGAAAGAGGCCTCTGAGAGGTCATCATCATCATCAATTGCTGAGGCACATACATAGGATCAGAAACCGTGGACATCCGGCTCAGCATCAGGTACTGTCTTTGGTCATTGTGTTGTATCGAAGTTGTATGAAATGCATAATTCAAAAGTCCCACCACAAAATTGACCTCTCATCACACGTATACTAATTATTCTTTCCGTCTATAAACTTGCCCATAGGTTCTACAATTATCATCAACATCATGGAAGCGGATGATGCCGAAGTGGGCTCGAACGACGGAGATAATAACATGCCCCAACTGGAGGCATCCGTAGAACCGCAAGTGGATGATGAGGACGTCGTGGAGGATGAGAATCATGACCCAGACGAAGAAGAAGAAGCAGAAGATGAGGACGAGGGTGAAGAAGGGCCAGCATTGATTATGGAAGCTGAACCGGATGAAAATATGGAAGATGAAGATGAAGAAGAAGAAGGAGAAGCAGAGGAGGAGGCTGAAGTTGAGGAAGAAGTTGAAGAGGAAGGGATGATTGAAGAATGTGAAGAGGAAGATGATGAGGCTGTGGCTCAAGTTGAAGAGGAAGGTGTTGAAGATGAGGAAGTGGGTGAAGATGAGGTGGAACAAGAGGAGGAAGAGGACGAGGAAGAAGAAGAATATGAAAATGAAGGGAATCCAGGGGAACCGGTGAATAATGTGGAGGAAGGTTCGAACCAGGATGACGAGGAGGATGACAAGGAACAGGGACAGAATGCGCAAGTTCAAAATTCTAGGGTCAAAGGTGGTGATCATCATCACCATCATGGTCATGTCATGACCAGGAAGAGATCCGCATCTTTGAGCTCCAGTGAGGAAGGGCCGAAAAGGAAACAAGGGCGGAGTGCATCCGCCGCATCGTCATCGGTATTATTTTGTGTGGATAAAAGCATCGGGACTTTCAAATCATGATTTTCTCTGGGAATATTTTTTCGAAACGGCATCGTCCCCTTGGTATCTGTCCCGACGAGGCAGAGCCATCCTGTATATCACCAAGTGCAAGTATACGCCCAAAGTTCTCGCTCTGCAGTTTTGTGTTTTATGTTTCGTTCAAGGTCACCCCACAGCAACTTGCTCCGTGCGTGTGTGCCTTTGCGTGTGTGCGTGCGTGTGTGTGTGTGTATGATGAGCAAAAACAGGAATTACACATCTGAATCAGACATGAACGCGGTGAAGTTGATGCCGATGCGCACTGATCTGTGTCCGCTCATTTGCTTATGAAGTGAAAAGTTGGTTTTGTTTAATTGCCTTGGGAAAAATCCCCAAGTTTGGATAATCAAATGTGGTGGGGAATTGAACGTGGATCATGCGAGACAAATATATGAGACCTTCCCCACTGTATAGGAATTAACCAGTGAAAATCATGACACAAGAGTCCTTTTTGATTTCCTTGAGAGAGTTTAGACCATTTCGTATAAAAATTTATGCATTTTGATGATGATGCGATGTCGTTGATGTTGGTGATGATGATGCTGATGCTGATGATGTTTTGATGATTGTGAAACTAAATAGGGCGAGCAGCAGAAGGGAGCCACAGACCGAACACATGATAGATATTGCTGGGTTTGTCATAAGGATGGAGTTTATTTCAACTGTAAGATCTGTCCAAGGTCATATCACATGAGATGCATTTGCTTGCCTGACTACCCTGAGCCCACACTTCCCGAAGGCGATGGAACTTCCAAGGTTTGCATCTGCCCCGAGTGCGTCGTCGTCATGAATGCCGAGGAAGTAGACAAAAGGTTTGCGCCCCCATTTCCTCTCATCATCATGTGTATATATCTATATACCTAGCCACGAGCTCGCTCCCCGTTTTATTTCATCCCTGTTAAATCCATCGGCCGCTCGTTCCTCTAATGCCTCCTCCATGCATGTTGGTCACGTTTATGCCAGTCAGTTTTAAATGATCTCCAAAATGATTATCTTTTTAGGTCAGAGGCAATGAAGCAACTCAGTATGGATCAACTGGTTAGCATGCTTAAGCAAATATGCGGTCGGATGAAGGTTACCCCCGGCGTGAGTTTTCACAAGATTATTATTCCACCTAAATTATTTGGAAATCTTTGTGTACATTTGAAATGATATTAGGAATAAGTGTGCGTGTGTGTGCGCATAGTGTTACAATGCCGGAATTTATATTTGAATAGGCGGAGCCTTTCCTCAAGCCTGTCCAAGTCACGGACGCCTGTGACTACTTTGACTATATCGTCTATCCCATGGATATTCAGACATTGGAGAAGAATGTGAAGCAACGACAGTACGGATCCACGGAAGCCTTCCTCGCTGACGCTCAATGGATCGTCCATAACTCAATCATATTTAATTCCTGTGAGTTTCACATACATGACTGTTATATGGATTATGATAATAATATTCGGGACAAAATTTAATGTTAATTTCCACCATGGCTAATAATTGTGTCAAATCGAAAAATTCCATAGCTGCCTCCCCCTACACGGCATCCGCCAAGAGAATCCTCAAGGTGTGCAAGCAGGAGTTGTCGGAAATTGAAACCTGTCCAGAGTGCTACACGAATGCACACACTAAATCCGATACCTGGTTCGTCGAGGCTTGTGTAAGTGGGAAATTCAAAAGTGAAATTGATTTTGTTCGTCACCCTGTGTGTAACTCTGGGCCAGGACGGAGTAAATCCTGGATAAAATTTGGCCGAGTTTACAGTTGTCTCTGTGCCCCTTGACAAATTCCAGAAGCGACCCCACATACTCGTTTGGGCCAAGCTCAAGGGCTTCCCATTCTGGCCGGCCAAGGCAATGAAAATAAAGGATGACCAAGTGGACGTCCGTTTCTTTGGGCAGCATGACCGGGCCTGGGTGAACTTAAAAGACTGCTTTCTGTACTCTGAAGAAATGCCTGCGGCTCCTCCGAAGAAGAATGCTGCTCTGCTCTCTGCAATTGAGGTGAGTCCCGTGGGACTTGGGGATTAGTGGAGCTATTTTTAATCCTCCATTCCTTCACCCCCCTCATTTGTACAATAATATAGGAATTGAACACTCACATTGCTCGGCTCGGTGAGACCTATGGGGACGTCGTATTGGCCAAGGTGAAGACACCCTTGGGCAGGGAACTCTCCACGACTGAAATACAACGATTGTTACCAAAAGTAAGTTTTCATCCCAGCCACAGCGTTTCACCGTGCGAGTTAAATATCTCATTCCTCTGTCTCTCTCTGTTCATTTTTCAATACTAAAATTTCCAGTACAAACCTGAGGACGTCCCTGCCAAGTCCTCATCAGACAAGGAGCAGACCAAGTCTCCCAAGAGCGGAATGACAATTACCATTTCATCCATCAAGACGAATCCGACGATCGTGAACAATTCCCTCAGTGACACCGTCTCACCCACGCTGGAGAAAAAGTCCAAACTGACGAAGCGGGGGAGCGTCTCCTCCGTGAGTGAGACGCGGCCCACGACCCGCTCCGCCAAAGCCAGCAGTAGCATTAGTTCGGGGAACACGTCCGAGCAGGACGTGTCGGACACGGCATCCGAAACTGCGGCCGATCCACCCCCACCACCACCACCACCACCTCCACCCGCGCCAGCCCCAGCGCCAGCACCACCACCAGCCGCCGCCACCCCCGTAGCGCCAATATCAACTCCAACCCAGAAACCAACCGTAGCAGTAGTGGCTGTGGCTCCACCACAACCACCATCAACTCCAACACCTCCACCACCACCACCACCACCAACTCCGCCAGCTAAAACGGAAGAGCCTCCCAAGGAAGAGAAGAAGAAGAAGGAGTTGGTGGATGATGACTTTGAATCCCGCGTCCCCAGCGGTGAGATCCTAGCTAGTGCCTTGGGACTCAAACGGATCACTCGAAGAACTTCTCAAGATACTACTGCTTCCACTCCGACGCCACCACCTACGAAAAAAGAAGACGTCGTCCCAACTCCAGCGCGGAAGCCCACCACAACTGCTGGCGGCGAAAGTGGTGAAGAGTCGGATGCATCCAGTCTGAATCAACTGCAGGAACAACTTCGAAAAACCTCCAAGGTTTCCCTCACCCAGGTGGATCCCCTCCAGGTAGAAACTCCACTTCCTCCAGTGCCGGTGAGAATCAAGTCTGAACCTGTGGAGGCCCCTGCTCAGGATGAGAGCACTGAAGATTTTATGGAGCAGCAAGATGAGCCGGAAAAGGTGGAGGTACTAGTTCGGAGCAAGGCTCAGGATTTCATGGAGCACATTTCCACCCAGGCTCAAACCAAGCCCGGCTACCGATTCAACATCTCAAAAGACATTTCAATATCCGCCATTGGACAGGACACGGGGTCCGAGAGCGATAGTAATTCCAGTACTGGGAACGCCGGCGGCGGTGGTGGTGGGAATAAGGCACTGAGTCGGAAAAACTTTGGGCTCGGCTCCGCCGTCACCGTCAACGCCACGAACGTCCGACCGGCCGTGACAGTACAGCAGAATAGCAAGCCGGTACCTCAGCTCTCTACGGGCTCGGCTGGTGGTGGTGGTGGTAATGTTCCGGCTCCCATAACTCCGAGGCCCAAGCTTGCCCAGGCGTTACAGCAACAACAACAACAACAGCAACAGCAACCACTGCAGCAGCCACAACAACGGTTTTTGTCCACCAATAAGGACATTCGATCTCTCACAAGAATGTTGAAACCTGCCATGTCACCGGCCAGTAACAAGGGACCGCCGATGCAGACCCTTCCCACTACAAGGCCGCAGAGGTAAAAATAAATTTTAAGAATGGCTATGTGCGGCAAATTTGAAATACACTATTTAAATGTGGCCAAATGCAAATGTCATAAATTCAAAAAATTTGCTGTATTTTTTCCAGGGCCGTGCCGGGAGCAATCCAAATGTCCGCTCTCCGCGGCGGCAGTAATAGCCTCCTTCAAAAATTGGCCAAGGATGGGTCTTTCAAGCAGCAGCAGCAGCAGCCGATCGTGGTGGACTCCACGTCCCTCCGTGTAGAGAGTCCGAATCACTACAGTCTGAACCCGGGTTCCGGCCTGACCAAAGTCAGCGGTGTCCAAGTGAACCAATCAGTTCAAGGGGCGATAACTCTGCCGGGCGGGACGATCACCGTCACCCCGCTATCCCTTCAAGGGGCCGGGAATGGGAGCAGTGGCGGCGGCGGCGGTGGTGGTGGTGGAAGTAGCGGTAGCAGCAATACCTACACGAATAACAGTATCAGTATTAATGGTGATAGATCCGGCGGCGGGGTTCCTCTCAAAGCCGGCGGTGGTGGGGGTAACTATTCCAATGGCTTGCCCATTTCCCGCTTAGACACTAAGCACACCCCCGCAGCAGCAGTAGTGACGGCAGCTCCTGTCTTGAAAACAGGGAAGAGCCCCAGTAGCATCGGCTCCGCCGCGGCACGGAAAGTCACCAACATGGTCCCACCCACCGTCGTCCAAACCGTCCAGAACCTCCAGAAAAATGTGAATGAGTTGATCCGGGTGGCGGCGGAGGCCATTGCCGTGGACATGGTGGAGCATGCCGCGAGCAAGACGGACGGGGACAAGAACTACAAGCTGGAAAATGACAAGCTCCTCATGCGCCACACCAAGGAGCTCACAGAGTTACGACTGAGCCATGGCAAGTGACATCGGAAAAAGCTCTATTAATCAATTGGGATTCTCATAATTTGTTTCCTAAAATACCCATGAATGTGTCCACGTATCAAGTCCGCCTGCCATAAGTTTTTCCTAAAATACCCATAAATGTATCCACGTATCAAGTCCGCCTGCCATAATTTTTTCCTAAAATACCCATGCATCCATTTAGGGATCAAGGTCGAATGTTTGTCATTTTAAAGTTTTCATTTTTTTAATTTACAGAAATGATGATGCGAGAGCTGAGGTCCAACATGGAAACGGAGCGGAAGCGGGCGCTGGCCGAGCTCCGTCGTCAAATGGAGATTGAGAAGCAGAAGGCTGTGGATGAGGCGAAGCGGAAGCAATGGTGTGCCCAATGCTTACGAGAAGCCCTGTTCTACTGCTGCTGGAACACATCGTACTGCGGCTACTCCTGCCAGGTGAGTCCTCCTCATCATCATCATTATCTGCGACTCATTCTCATTTCCGCTCATATTTCTTTCCGTCATGTTTTTCAATTGGATTATTAACAAGCCCGCTTGTATACCTCCCTATAGGAGAACCATTGGCCCACACACATGGCGACGTGTACGCAAAACTCCACGGCGAACAACTCAGCCAATGTTGAGAATACGGCGTCCAGGTGAATGACCCCGCGGAACTCCTCCGAGATCAAGCTCATTCACCACCAGCACTACCAACAACAACAACAACAACTCCATCCACCATCACCACCCTCTTCCAATAAGCCAGCGAGGAGCGTCAAGTTGAAATATATACTGCAACCAGATGTTGCTCCACACTGTCGCTCCCGTCATCATCCCTCGCCCCTTTGGATTTTTCATCGTTCATTTCGTCGTCGTCCCGCCACCCCTTTTTTCAAAGCTTTCCCCTGACGGATGGAATATTTCGTGTGTGTGTGAACCGGGTTGTGCCGCATTTTTGAATCATTCAATGCATTTTGATTGGAACTCTTGTACAGCGTAGCACACTATACCTTATATGTTTACTAAAAGTACCTTTCGGAATTAGTTGGTGTTATCCCAGAAATTCCTCAAGAATACCAGATTTATCGTTGTATATATATATATATATATATGTATACACTATAATATGTATCTAGATATGTATATGTATCTAAAAGGCTAATGTAGGATCCGTGAGTACAAGTATGTTAGTTTTTGACTCGTCCGGTGGATACTTGTAAAATGAGTGAGAGCGGAGGAAGCTATAGAGAGAAACTATATACATTTATGTTTGAAAGTATTCATATAAATGTGAAACTTATATTTATTAATTATTAGTTTACATATTTGTTCTGTGCATGGATTTTTGATGTTCTAAAGTTTTAATTCCCCCTCCCCAATTGTTGAAGGAGTTTATAACAAGTTACTATTCTTACTATACAACATGTTGATGATGTAGTTATATGCTCACAATGCAAAGAAAAGTGATGATGGTAATGCTCGTAAAGGATATATGGATAATAGTTAATTGTGTATTAACTATGTGGAAGGGACAAATGTATGCATGAATATACATATATGAATATATATATATATATATATATGTTGAGCTCAAATTGGGAAGAGTAAAATATGAATGATTACTATATACTACTATGTTATGTATTATGGTAATGAGAATTTGTACACACACATATATATGTAGTACTGCTGTACCCTTTGATACGTAATCATCATCATCTATTTTCGCTAAAATGTTAGCCCAATATTGTTACACTGGTACAGAATGTTATTATCATTATTATTATACTTGTACATGTCTGTACACTATATATATATACATATATATTTATACCGGGGAATCCCCAGCTTTCTCTGAAGGACATTCACACAGCAATTGTCGTCCCCCAATTTCAAGACAGTATATGTAGCTTACAGTGGCAAGGCCGTAGTAATAGCATAGTATAGTTGTAGTAGTTGTTGTTGTTGTTGTTGAACCCGTGAGCATGTTGAGGGAATGAGTGGGACGCCTTTTTGGAAGTACTTTTCAACTTTTGAATATATTGTTGTAATTAGTGCGAGGACTGGGAGTCCGTAGCTGCGGCTGGACTCGCTCTAATTTACCCCCCTATATGAAAGCCTCCTCTGCCTGTTAAAGGTTTACATAGATGTAGAAAATAGATGCAAGGTGAACCTCTTCTCGCCAGAAATGTTGATCGCTTCACTACATATGAATTTAAAAGATTTGTTAATTTACGTAGTGTGACATTATTATTACTATTATTACTTTTATTGTAAGGGATTTAGAGGTGAGTATGCTATACTATTGCATGGATGTATCGTGACCGTGACGAAGGGGTGATGGGCGAGATGTGCCCTCAGATGAGAAGAGCGGAGACGCAGCTTCGTAGAGCTGTAATAATAATCATAGTAAAGACCTATTAACGATATAAATATACATGTGCATAAATCCTTGTATTTTCCCACCTTATTGAATATTTGAACCATTTCAACTTGTTTTTTTCATTGTGGAAATTTCCTCTCCACTCTTTATCAATATCACGTGGTGATGGTGTGACTGCGACTGGCGACACTGGTTATTTTTTATCACAATGTTGTGGGTTGGTGGCGTGTCACATTTTCCCATTCACGGTGACGTTTTTAAACGTGTTGGTGTTTCCAATCACGGCAACAAATTTGCCCAATCTGTTCCAATCACTGTGAATTTTTGTAACTTGGTATGGTGACTTTTTTTTACCTGTTTTCAATCATTATAATTTCCCCCCACTACTACACTGGGGGAAAATTAACATCCCCTCCACCACGGTGACAATTTTGGTGACCTCTGCTTCCACTCACGGGAATAGTTTTCCCCCGACGTGCTCGCCTTGAAATGTGACAAAATACATGTTCAAACCGATTTGCATTTGCATTATGGCTCAATTCCCATCTGTGAAATCCATTGGAAATGTCATGCTTGTTCAATTATATCATATAATAATAATATTTTTTTACCTGTTTTCAATCATTATAATTTCCCCCCACTACTACACTGGGGGAAAATTAACATCCCCATTAATTAAAACGGTGACAATTTTGGTGACCTCTGCTTCCACTCATGGGAATAGTTTTCCTCCGACGTGCTCGCCTTCAAATGTGACAAAATCTACGTTCAAAACGATTTGCATTTGAATTATGGCTCAATTCCCATCTGTGAAATCCATTGGAAATGTCATGCTTGTTCAATTATATCATATAATAATAATAATGACAAGGCGATTCCATAATGTTCAAGAACACAAGTATTTCTCCCGACCCCTTCGCCTGTCCCTTCGGGATAAATAATGCTTGGAAAACCGGGACTTCCCCCACGCGTCCAATTGGGGGACAGACAAACAAATGGCCATGGCCAACCTCAAACAGCCCTCTTGCACGCCGCTCAGTCAAGTCAGCCAGTCAGTTCCATTTACATGTTGAAATTTATTAATGTACGAAGCAATAGCAGCAGAGTGTAGTAGTAATAAGTGATCATCATCCTGCCTCTATAGATCATCATCAGTATCATCAACATCTTCTTCATCATCTTCATCATCATCATCATCATGTAGATGTATACTTGCAAAGTTTTACAGATTTACATTTTACACGTAATTTTCTCACGTGGTACAGTATATAGTATAACGATAAGCTACACATTCATATTTATTTATTTATATAACTATATGTATATATGTATATATATATAGAAGAATATGAAAAACCAGATGTCTCGTCTCCTCAGTATATATTGATATATATATATATAGCAATAATGACATTGACATGAGACAGTATAGAGCTTCATCACTTCCGTTCATCATCAGCATCCGCAATCAGCATCACTATATAATCTGCATGATAAACTTGTGCAATAATAATTATGTTTCTCCCTAAGGGCGAGGGGGCGTTACCACTGAAGGACATTCGAAGCACTCTACCATTTTATTTCATAGAATATTTTGCTGTTTTTTTTTTAAATTTATGTCTCTCCTCATCCTCCTCCTCCTCGTCCTCCTACCCGTTGTTCACGACAAATATGTATTTCTTGTCACTGCCGCCAGCCCCCGCCGCGTTCAAAGTACATGCTTGTAGATGGTGATTATTTTTAACTGGAGAGAAGTCACTGCTCATCATCATCATCATCATC
>WJFA01002266.1:0-15000 GCA_009870155.1 Pseudobourletiella spinata | reverse complement strand
CCCTCATCCTCCGCGCCGTTCGAAGGAAATTCAAAGAATTTTTATATTAACATCAACCCATCGGCCGTGGGTTCATACATACATCGAACGCACCGAGTCCAGAAGAGCGGGAAACCAACCTATATTCCTTCCTACACGGTACATGCTACACACATACACACACACACTACACTTCTCCACACTCCTTTATTATTCCGTCCCTACGGTTCATTAATCCTTAAATATTAGTTTGCTCGGGAAAATTCCGCTATGCATAAGCGCAAGTCAACTTTCCTCTGCACTTTCGCCCACACAGGGACACACATAATTATTAATTATCTATATACTACTGCCAATTCCAACCCCGCTGGATCTCCAGTCTAACTTGATTAAGTGTGAAGTGAGCATTGACTCCCTTTAAGCTGCGGGGGAGTTGAGCATGTTGGGGATGTAAAGGGGAAGGACTACTGTAATTTACCGGGTTGGGAAAAACGCCCCGTACTTTTCTGACATTAAATGAGTCCCTCCAAGAGACACCGGCAGAGACACTATATAGTGGGAGGCGGGGACGGACGACTTGGACGCAGAGTTGGGAAGGAAATGGTGCTGAGTAAATACACGACTCGGAAGATAAAGGGAGAGCGGAGTATCATTTTGAAGTGATTTGGTGGGTCGTCTTGGAAGACATTAGGGACGTATCGGGTAGCACATCTTGACTTTATAAGTGTTTGAGGGCGGTAGGGAATTTTCAGTCCCATTCCCCAAACAGAGGGCCCCGCTCACGCCTACTGTGTGTGTGTGTGTGTGTGCGTATATAGTATATCTATAGGATGTGCCGTTGCCGCCTGGGACTGGTGTGTCTGTGCGGCGTCTTCAAGGACCGGAGGCGGCGGGAGGATATAAGCTTGTTTTGAGGCTACTTCCACCGTCAATCCATTCCCCTATTAATGTCGACATGAGGCTGTAACAAGGAAGGTGCAGCACCAAACAGCGCACTCTGAGCCTCCAATATATACATATATATATCTATACTGTGAGGAGGACCCGGCGTGTAGCAGCAGGGGTATAATCAATGCGCCGCAGGCCGCAATCCAGTCCGACTTGTTTGCTTTTCCTGACAGCTTAGGTGAGATCAAAGAGTAATCCAGGGAAAGCATGGCCCTGCCTTTCCCATGTCTCTCCGCACCCTCTCGCTCTCACTCCCCGCAGTAAGACCCTCGACCGTACTTGTAGGGGGAAATCCCATCGTCTTAGCGCTACACAATATTAACAAATCCTCTCATCAACATTCTTTCCCCCAAACATGTCATTTTCTCACACACATGCACTCTCACAGTAGCAGAGGCATCCACAGTCGTCCTCGACTGTACACTTTGCCCACGAGCTTGTACTTCTCCGCGGGGAAGCTTGCTACATGGCTCTTCCCACAGATATTTCACAATGGTATGCTCCACTGGTTTCCTATTGAGCTTCAGTATGACATTAGGAATGTATACTATGGTTTGGCACGTACTATGGAAGGCTCGGTAGATTTTGGGGGCGCGGGGCGGAGGAGACGCCCCCGGTTCATCACAGTGTCACCAAGGTAAGATAGATAAGCTTTAGCCTGAGCCGGAGCCGACAGCATAAGTCGATGTATAAGAGAATGTGTCAAAGGAGATGTCAATGTCAATTTGAGCTTTCATCAGCCATGGAAATGGGAAAACAAAGGGATGGTTCAGGTCGGATCTCCCATTACTCAACCAGTAGTGCTGGTGATACAGGGTGTGTTCTCCGATCATGTCGATATCTGGTGATTTTGAGTAACACATTTTTCTTTCCCCCTCAAACTATAGTGATGACCTACGAGGGGAATATCCTGAGACTACTGAAGGTTACGCGGGCGGACATGGGAGCTTATCTCTGTATCGCTACTAACGGCGTGCCTCCGACCATCAGCAAGCGGATTATGGTTAGCGTTCACTGTAAGTCATTCTAAAGTTCCCTTTGTTTTAACCATCACATAGTGCATGCCATGTGAGGGTATTGAGCATGCAGCGGCTACTGAACTGAGAGCCAGATCAATTTGAATTATTCGCGCCATAGGATGATGGGTAAAAGTACGTTTCCCCTTTGCAGTAGCGGGAGCTATGGTTACAAGTGTACTTATTGAGAAACCCCATGTGAGCCCAAGCTGCTGCCGCTGCCGTTGCCTTCTAAGAAGCCAAGTTTGACCCTGCTAATTCCAACAAAGTTAACATTCAATTAGAGTGGATTAATGTGGAAGTTTTCGGTGGGGGACAAAGTTTGAAGTCACAAGGGATGAGGGAAATAGACTGAGTTAATTGGCGTCGTTTTATGCCGGCCAGTTCACAACAGCTGCAATGTGAGTCTAGTTAGTTAGTTTTGGTACTGTGCAGCATATGTATATATTGCTCTGTCAGAGCGGTCATTGAAGTGAGTGTGCAAAGAAAATTTCAAGTTTTCACTGTGTCAAGGGGGGAATTGGTGACATTTGGAAGTGTAAAGTTGAGTCTGTAAGTCGAGTTTTCGTACACCATCGTAGTGTCGTATATGATAAGACAGACACCGAACAGATGGAAGTGGGAAGGGGGACATCCTTTGTCAGTTTTTGATGCAGATGCAAATGAGCTGAAGGGAAAGAGTTCTTTGTCAAAGAGTGCCGAGTCTTTATCTTGTGGTAAGAATACAAAACATGTGATGGTTTCGCAAGAAGTATGTAGACGACCAAGAAGAAGAGGAACAGCCGACGACTACAAGAACCACTGATGCTGCTGTAGTATGTCTTTTTTTGACAAGAGCCTCTCCCTCTGTCCTCTGTTGGTTCGTTAGGAAAAGGATTAAATGATTCGAAAGGGACATGTATAGAGATATAAGAAGAAGCGAAAGGCAGAAGGCGTGGAATAAGATGAACAAGAGGAAGATGATGATGATGAAGAACAAGGAATTCGAGGGAAGGGGAAGGAGGAGGAGGAGAAGAAGAAGAAGAAGGGATGGCGAAATGACTCGTTAAATCGTATTTTCCTCAAAATTACTTTCTTCCGCTTCTACTAACTAACTGGCACGAAAACTCTGCCTTCCCCACCGAAATCTAGCACCATCATGTGTACAAGAGGAAATGAGTGAGCAACACAGGAGAGAACAACCTGCTTCATCATCATTCCTTCCGTTTTACTGCGCTTGCCCTTGTTCCACGACGTCCTTGGGCTAATGCGTGCGTATTTGTGTGTGTGTGTGTGTGTGTTCTTGTGGATGAATGAAAAAATTCCAGACAAATTTTTGAAAAGAGATGTTCAAGTTGAAAGTGTGAGGGGGAGAGGGAAGTTGAGTTCTTTATTAGCGGATAGTTTACCTCACAGTAGTGCTATACACTGTTCAAATTCAAGTGAATAGAGTGATGATAATGAAGGGGGAGGAAAGCTTTGTGTGTCAACCCTGTAGGAAAGACGACGACGGTGGTGGCGGCGGCGGCAGGGACGACGACGACGACGACGACGATGTGTAGCTATTAATTATGGTGTGCTGAATGTAATATGTTAGGAGGAATTAGCCGGAGGTTGTAACTTACAATTCTCACCATGCTCCAGCCCAGTCCCTTTGTTCTTACTTGGTGTCGCATGTTGAATATTGCAGTTCACCCGGCCATCCATGTCCCCAACCAATTAGTTGGTGCTCCCGTCGGAGCACCTAATGTCACGCTGGAATGCAACATAGAGGCTTACCCACGCTCCATTCATTTCTGGACGAAAGACCGAGGTAAGGTTGAGTCTTTGGGACTCCACTGCTGTTGTTACAGCAGTAGTACGACGACTCACTTTTCACACAACTTTCCTCTTAATTGTTTCACCGTAACTTTCAGCCCCTTGATTTATGTCCCGTTTTTCCCTTGACAAAACCTACGGCTTAATCCCGAGTCGTCTTAATCACCGTGTCTTCCATGCAGTCCTCTCGTCCTACACAGAAATCTAACAGGGACCATAAAAAGTATGTGCGTGCGTCAATGTCTGTCGGTCTTCCTCTCCCGCACGAATCCGCGGTTAAGTGACGAGGGTAAATTCAGGTCCACGAGGAGGAAGTGGTGCTAAAAGTTGTGAGTAATTTGCAATTTCGGGGACGGCATGACGTTTTTCATTCTCAAACAGACGGCGGCTCGGATGGATGATAGTGATACTGGAGAAGAAACATATGTGGGGGTACAAGTAGTAGCTGTAGTAGTAATTGGTGAACGTCCTGTAATAGGCACCGCGGACGGCGACGGGCAGTCATGAAGAGGCTGAAGTGGATGTTTGTTGTAGAGACTCTTCGCGAGTTGATTTACTACTACGCTGCGGAAAAAAGTCAAGAAACACTCGCATTGTGAGGAGGCGAGAAGGAAACGGATGAACAATCGAAGGCGGTGGGGGAAGAAGAAGATGAATTATGAGGGCGAGAGTCTGAAGAATGACGGAGAAGATGGTGTGTGTGTGTGTTTGTGTGTGTGTGTGTGGAGCAGAGGAACTGAAATATTTTTCGCGAATGAACAGACGCTTTCATTGGACCTCCCCCCTTGAAATGGCCCATGACTTGCAGTTGGCCAACCAGTTCACAATGTAATATTTTCCAAGACATGGACTCACAGTTGTTCTTCCCGCACCGCATAGCCTCGTCCTTGCTTGCCTCCCGCCTCCGTCCGTATCGTGTTGAAGGATTTTACTACTTAGGGAATTACACACACGTTGTAACGTCAACATGACAGCCGCTCCCGCTACACTACTACTGCTACTACGACTACCACGCGGCTGCTTCCATTCCTTGCCGTCAAAGCCGAAGGAAAACAGTTTTAGAGTAGCTGCTACTCAGTAGCAGTGATGCAGTAGTAGGAATACACACACTCCCGTCATTCCCGGCACATTTAATAAAATATCAACAGCACATTTCACACGCTGTCACATCATCCAACCATCCGGAATTATTGACTGACACATAATCTCGGTGCAGTTCTTGAGAGCCCCTGGAAGGGCATTGGAGTGTTTCCTGTTGTCACTGGAGTGTGGGAACAACGGGGAGTTCATTAAAAAATTAACAGGGGGCTCTACCACTGAACACCCCCCCCCCACTATCTTTTGATGCATTCCCGACTATTGCGTAAAGGCTTAATTTGTGGTCCAACTTTTGATTGAAACTCCCTCTGAAATGTGATCCCATTTGTTTGCCCGCTAAAAGTTTTGTCTTTCCTCTCTTTGGCAGGCTCCTCCATGATAATCTCAACGGAGCGGTACGAAGTCCGGGAGATAGTCAAGTCAATGTTTGAGGTGAAGATGATTCTGATCATCCACTCGTTCCGACAATCGGATGCCGGCTCGTACGAGTGCATCGCCAAGAACTCATTAGGCGACAACCAAGGTGTCGTTAAACTTCATGGTGAGGGCGGAATGACTTTTTCCATTCAATGACATCCACTTATAATCTTTATTATCTTCTCCTTCCCAACTCCTGCGGGAATCTCCTGATCATTTCTACTATACCCGTCTCACCCGGCTCCTACCATAGCCCCTTTGCTCTGCTACATGCAGTTAAGCTTGTAGGCATGGCAAGGAAATCCAAGTTTGGTGAGGCAGGAATGGGGGGAGCTCTTACAGGAGGGCTTAATGGATCTGTAATTTCTTATCGAGTTATTGAAGGACATGGCCGGGCCTAATATTATCCGAGGAAATAATTTACTTGTAATTGTTTTTCAGCTTTGAACTTGAACGACGATGACGACGGTGGAGGGGAGAAGCGGAGCAAATCGCCTGGAAATGCCTTTGTATACGATAATGAGATGGAGAATGAGTACGACGAGGAGACAGTCGTAGTTACGCATATCCCCGGCTCGTACAATCCCTACTACAACAACAATAGGAGGGGTCGGGGGGACCGGAAGAAGAGCGCGTGGGAAGGGGCGAGGGATTTTACGACTGTCGGTCATGCTGGCCGGGTCGGAGGTGGTGGTGGTGTTGGTAGTAGTAATGGCGGTAGTGGTAGTGGGAGCGGAAGTGGCTACATTGGTCGGAATGGTGAGAGTGATTCTCAAGGAGCTGGCCGGCATAAAAATTCCCATCATACCTACGGAAGTAGTAATAATATGAACACTAAGCAGGGGAGTAGAAATCAATTTCAGACAGTCATCGTCCCTGTCAATGCCAATGGCGTGGAGGAAAGTCGCGGATCAGCAGTTGCTCCGACCCCGAATACGTTTTTCATACTCTTGGTCCTTCCTCTTTTCAACTCTTTGTCTCGGTCCCTGTAGGATTTGCGTTATTGGTCCACCAGAAGACACAGTGCTGAACGAATGCAATAACTTATATGGGACGAGTTGAATGGATTTACGATCCGTACTTTTGTTTTTTCTCAAGCATTCATCTCTCAGGTTAATAATTGTTTGTTAACGTTTATAAGCTTTGTGTTTACCAATAGTTATTACCAACTATTTCTAAGCATATGCTCAGAGTGTATCTATATACATACGTATAGAATCTCACTGAGAATTACTTCAGCTACAACTGTAATAATATGACTCCTGGAGCCGAAGACTGTTCATCTGTCTGAATGATACAATATGAGATAAATTATTGCGGAAAACATTACGAGACCATGTGCCGGGTAGCTGATATGCAAGTGTAATACTTTTAGACGCTAGTTAATTGTCCTTTGTTGTCCCTGGTAATACATATTTATGTGTGAATAATAAAAATTTGGCTCAATTTGTCTGTAACCCCGCTGTGCATTACTATTCAGTTGCGTTATCCTAATCACGTTTCTTATAGATATTACCATACTATAGTTATACTCATGAACTAGCTAGTCGGAGGTTCATGACCCTCACCGCACACACACGCCGCCTTTCTCAGCGACTGACTGAAAGACTCCCAGCTTGAGCTTATAATGTCTCTCACGACCCTACGCGTTCTAGATGATTTAGCAAGGAAGAGTGAGGAACAAATGTGAACGCAGGGAGGTAACAAGTTTGTAATAAAACGGCGGGTGGATTGAGGGGGATAGACAGTTTAAAGCTGTTCATCAGAACTAATCGCAAAGAGGTGGAATAGCATAAAAGGGGGAAGAAGAAGGAAGAGGTTCTTGAGCTCCATTGGGAGTGTATAAGGGGAAGAATGAGAGAAAGTGAAGGGAAGAGCAAAGATGAGATTTTTTCGTCCTCACTCACATAGCCTCCCTCTCTCTCTCTCTACCGCTCCCTTCAAGCCTGTTGGAAGGCTACATGTGACGGAGCTGAGCAGAGTGCGCACTTGTTTTGCATGGCACATGTTCTGGAACAATTGGAAGGAGAAGAATACCCAGGGGAGATGGATTTATTCGGCAGATTAATCCCGGGCGTTTAATTTCGTCGGTTTTCCCAGTCAAACAACTTGGCGCAAAAAACAACGCATCAAATTTCGCCTTCACTCCTTTACGCAGGCTGGGCGTGTCCGTACAAGTACGGCACACACACATACTCAAGACATAGGGGCGGAAATAGATGTGTGTCTGAGCATGGAGCCAGCATATATAGTGCTACGGTGAATCCGCTTGTGAGAAAATTTAAGCAACCAGAGACCAGACAGACAGGTCGGTCCTAGACAGTCTCGCTCCAGTCATCGTTGGCAGAGAGATTCTCTCTCTCTCGCTTCAAATATTTTCTTCCCTACATCCAATCTTTTATCTTTTTAATTCCCCACCAATCTAGAATGTGAGGTCTACAACCGGATTTCAACCCTACCAAGTTTTGCAATTCCGTGCACCAGATTTGGGCCTGTATCTATTGCAGCCATGACAAGACGGCAGCATGCACACACATGTTCAGAGTTCCTACATCTCCATTCAGGAGTCAATCAATGCGAAACTACCCACTCTGGCGTAAATCAGATTGTGAGCAGAAATGGGTGGAAATAATCAAGATGTATATCAACTTCTGCCTCAGCTAACCCACATATAAGAAATGCAGGCCAGGCCAGGAGGCCTGTCCAATAGTGGGCAGAGGAAGGAAACGGGACAAAGACAACTTTTGAATTTACCCCACATATTAGCTAGTTGTATATTACATCTAGAAGTCATAAGAATGCACTTGAGTGTGACCAAAGCCAGGATGTTACACAAGTACGAGCAGAGGAGGAACAAATTTATTAGATCCTTCAAGGACCACGTCCAAGTGGTTCCCTATTCTCCAGCCAGGCGTCACTTAATCTGATTTTTTTAAAAAAAAAGTGACTTCCCTTTATTATGTGTTACGGCAGTAAAGAGACATGATTAAGGTGGTGGAGATTTGACCGCGGGATAAAATAGGAGCATTCACATTGACTCCGGTCGCCTTAGACTCCCGGAAAGAGATAAAGGTAGGGACGGACGCGCGATGGTATGAACGAGGATAATTTGTTGACATCCGGAGAGAGAAAGAGAGAAAGAAATGATGAGTTGCTCCGGCCTCTGCCCACTCCCTCTCTATATCTTTCTCCACTGGGGTACATGGTGTGAAGTGGCGGGGGTGAAGAGTGGGTCTTCACTAAACTGCGCTCCGAGGTTATAAAAATGACTCGTACATTTTTGACCAAATGGCCACTTGTGACATTTATGACCACATTTCTTTTCTCCTTATGCGGACCTCATCGATAAAGAGATACGAAGAGCATTGGGGTGGCCGTAAAACGCCTCCCCCATAAACTCTAAATAAAAGCAAAGCCCAATGAAGGAAGCCGTCCTCTATTGTTTTACCCGTAAAAACACCCATTTCCCTTCCAATCGCTAGACCATTTCCCCAACCAACCTCATCTCCTCTCCCCCTGCCACCACCCTCTTCCCGCAGTTCCGTACATAAACTTGATCTGTCTTCTCCAATGATCAACAACTTCATTCCCGGACAGCCTGTCTGTC
Organism: Pseudobourletiella spinata; assembly: GCA_009870155.1. NCBI lineage: Eukaryota > Metazoa > Arthropoda > Collembola > Symphypleona > Bourletiellidae > Pseudobourletiella > Pseudobourletiella spinata. The sequence continues at coordinate 6,138 of WJFA01002266.1, read as the reverse complement.
TGCACGCGAGAAAATGCGAATGGCTCCGCTAATCGCCTTTCAAATGGCTTGATGGAATTTCTCACAACCAACGACCGCCTGATCAAGGTAAGAAATTTCTGCTCAGTTCTGATGATCGAAGGTAATGCATGAACTGTAGATGAAAGATGAAGATGTATAAAACTATAAAAGTAATGAGCTACGCATTACAAGTATACTATGTCGCATCTTCTCCATGATTATTATACATTTGCATACAGCCTGTTAAGATTCCTTGGAAGGTACGCTTTTAAGCTTATTAGCATCCGCGTTCTGGCCCGCTGTAATGGAGAGTCTTCAAGTGTAATGCAAAAAGCCCTGTAAACAGAAAAGGAATGCTTGGATTTTCAGCACGATGAGATTTAAAAATAGTGTGTTTGCTTTCGACTACCTGGGACTGCTTGAAAGAAATGTTATTTGTTCATGTTTGGAAAAATACAATTTTCAGCTTCCACTATTTTCTGTCTTCGTATGTGACCGAAGCAAATCTTTGTAAGCATTACGAGAATGATGGAATATGAGGGCGGGGGACGAAGTATCCTGAGATGAATTGGTGAAAGAAGAGAGAGAAAGGGAGAGGAGAATATCCATCGTCATGTCGGTCACGTTTATCATCATTGTCATCATCATCATCATCATGATCGTGGGAAACTAAGGGACGTCTAACTACCCTCCCGTCAGGAATTCTTCAACCGTGTAGAATTGCAATGCATTTTTATCTGTGCACAAGGAACTGCTCTCTCCAACTAATATAATGCCTTTCTTGTCATTTCCCCTTGCAGTGGTGGAACAAAGCCATTTCGTGAAGAGGAGAACAGGGTCGTCCGTCCGTGCTGGCAGTACTGGAGCAGCCCTGTGAGTGAGTCAATTCGCGGACGAAAAGAATGTGAGGGAGGGTGTATGTATACAGGGTTGGATGGTTGCATCATGTACAAGATGTGGATCTTACCCCCAAGCACGGAGGCATTATGAATGCTAATAAGGGAAATGCAAAGTTTCTTTTATTTCCCAGTTGATCATCGTCATCTCTTCGGCGAAGGACCTGGCAGTGGCGCTCCTCTGTAAGATTAGAGTCGTTTCTGTCGGGCTTCGAAATCATGGGAGTTGCTTGAACACGATGTCGTGCACTCACATGATGGCTTCGGCCCAGGGACCAAGAGGAATAGTCGACTAGAGCTGGGAACATTTGCTAGGGTCATTCAGTATGTTGTATTTATCAGCGGAAATCAAAATTAATTTGGGAAAGCGCGTGTGGTTGGGTCATAAACTGGTAATAATCCTCTCCCCTGAACGGGATGGATGGGCTCGAAGATAGTTTATGATTGTCCCCGAAAGGCCAGCCAATGATGCGTAAAGATAAAATTTCCCCGCTCTCCCAACTATTAATTCTGTGAGTGGCTGGCAAAGACGGAGGATCGACGTAGGGTGGCGAAAACTATCTACGATGTTGCCTTTTAGTTGGAGTTGGAGGCAGCCTCTTCACAGAGTTTCAACGGAGGTCATAAATTCATTAATTGCTCACTAGTTCGCCTCATGTATCGTGTATTATATGCGACACGGAAGAGAACCAAACTTTAATTTTAGTGCCGAAAGAAATATCTAGCCTGCTTGAAAAAAACTGATTGCTATGTGAAGTTTCCCAAGTCTGATTTTTAGTAAAAATTTTAATGTTGCTCGTGAGCATTTGAGTACTCAGACAGTGGAGAGTGGAGGGTATTAAGTGCATGGGAGCTGGCTACGAATGTGTGTAACTTGGTAGTTTTTGCCTAAGGGAGCAGAATAAATATTGCAAGATAGAAAATGTGAGAGTTGAGATGTGCGTATATCTGCGCAGGAATGAGGGATGGAGGACTACGGGAAGACAGATGATAGTTGTGAATATAGTTGGCGAGGCGACATCGGCAAAGTGAAATATAGAAACAGAAACCAATTTAGAACGTCATGTTTGAGAGGAAATCTCATCAAAATGACACTCGGGCCAGTCCTGACACATTTCATACTGAGTGGTAGTGGAAAAGCAGCCAGATGGAATGTCAGGTGTCATGACGGAATGACGTATCAAACTGACTCCATTATGAATTAGTAATCGCTCCTTTCTGCGATCCCGCGAGAACCTTTTCCTTTACGGAAAACCATATACAGTGATACTGGGGCAGCAGAAGCGAGTACTCTGTTGTACACAAGAACTTCACTGCTAAAGAATAGGGTATGTCCACAACTGACGTCATCAAAGGGGTACATCCGTCCTATGAAACAAAAAAGGTGATTAGTGCTTGGAGTTGATTATGATTAAGGAGGTGAGTAATTTACTTGTACAACGAAGCGTAGGTCAAACGATAACTGGCAGAGGGGTGACGCAATAGAAGGACACGAGGGTTGTCTATGGTTTTTAAGCGAGAAGCAGTATAATCTCCATGTAACGGCCCTGTATAAGAAGGTAATCTTGTCATTACCCGTTTTCATATTCCGGATTATGGATTACCGATTTTTCGTGGATTATGTAATCCGCAATCCATAATCCAGCACTATTTTGCGGCAAAAACTAATCCATATTCCAAAATCCACAAAAACTGTACTCCCTGTAATCCTAATCCATCATCCAAGTGATAGGTCCATAATCTGTATTACGGATTATGTCCAAAGCAGTTTCAGCCAGTAAAGACTAGTGAAACAGCAACACTTGTTTGTAACTATTTGTTAGAAATCATCGCGTGCGCATCCGCGGATTATTTCGAAGAAAAATTTTCTAATGCGTAAAATGAATTTTGGAAAATTACAGTGGAAATTATGATGGTAGGGCTAGAGATGTACCTGGCTAGTTTTATAATCCTAAAATTTTAGCTGCTTCAATTTTCAATAATTTGAATGATTTTTGAGCTAAACACATTAAGAAATCCATAATCCGGTTTACATTATTCCGTAATCCACACCGCCGATACTCATTCATGTAATACATATTCCATAATACTTTTTATTCAATTATAAGTAATCCGACTCCAAATGTAATCCATGAACCTCTCCGAAATCCATAATCCACTCCAATTTTACTGGATTTCCCATCACTGGCCTTTTTCTACAGCAGTCTCACTAATAGCAGCTGCATAGGATTCCTTTCGCCAGTTTTGTTGTAGCAAGCAAATGCGTTGTCCAGGAAAAAATAAATAACTCCCTAATGACACCTAAAGCATAAGAAGTGCCCACTTTCAATTCAAACGATGCATGTGATAATGAACATAATGTCGCTACAGTCATCGACCTTTCTGACGTAGTTATTCTCACAACTTTGTAAGTCAATACATATAGATATAATAGAGTACAGATATAATCCCGCCGAGATAAGTACACCGGAGATTGGCCCGCCAAATCATTATTTACGGAGACATTACCGCCCAGGTTGGAGATATTCCCGCCACTACTGTGTGTTGCCATAGCAACATAATCACATAAGACGACAATCCAAGCTAACACGATTTAAGGCAGTTCTTTCCAGACCTAGACTACATTTGGTTCTCACAATTGCTTGAAAGACAATGGTTTTGTATAACAATATCGATGAACATGAATACTATTAAATCATGACTCTATAAATTTTATAGCAATATTGTATATATTTGTTTAACAGACGACATGAAATTTAACGAGAAATTCAACTCACCGAAAATTCAGTATATGCAATGAATATCCCCAACTAAACAACACTTGTACTCATATACTTTTGTTTATTCGCATTAAATAATATTCAAAGCAAAAGTCACTTTAATTGTAATCAATGAAATTTCAAAGTGGCCCACCTCCTCTTGCATTACTACGATGTATGCTGTTATCAAACACCTACTTGGAAAGAATAAAGTGGAATTTTGGCCTTTACGTGCACAACCTAATTAACTTAACCATAAGGTTTCCCATGTATTAATCAGAATTGTTGTGCGACTAAACTACGAATTCATGCAGAACATGCTGAATTGCTTCCAAGCAGTCTGTGTGAGATAAGTATAGCTGATTTTGATGTGATGTAATTATAATATGGATTCTCTTATTAATAGCCCTGCTTTTCTTCTTTTTACCGGTACAGTAACCACCTGGAACTTTCTCACACTCAATTTGCCAATGATTTTCCTCACGCCTTATCGTATTAATGCTAGTTTCAACAGTCGGTCTGGAACGATGATGAAGGTCATTAAAACGAAAATGCCAACCTCATTTGGCATTGTTAGTTCGGCCTACTCCCGCCTCAAATCGACTACGCACATTCCAGAAGATGATTGGAAATTGGACATCCTCCCATGTACAACCAATGTAATTACCATTAAAGTAGCTGAAAATGCTTCGGACAGGATCAGTTGGACGAAACTGTCCTCGTAATTCCAGGAACGCAGCTGTGACTTCCTGAGTACGAAGAAACGCTAGTGCGCCAAGGCCGCGAATTGCTGCCCGCACTTTTTTGCCGTCATCGTTTGCTGACATGTACCTAGATAACCAGAAATTGCAGTCAAATTTAAATTCAAAGGTTTGTTTGTGGTTGATAAAGCTAAAATTATATTTCCTGCTGAAAAAACCTGAAACTGTCATTGAAAAGGGTAATTTTCACATATCTCTGTTGTAAAACGTAAAAAACATAGAGACTACCCCTCTAGTAGTAGTTGGCACGGAATCTCAGAATTGACCCTTCCGGGGATCACAATAAATGCAAAATGGAGGGAGTATATGCGGATTTCAAAATATATTATCCATTGTTATCTGTTAACCTTCAAATCTGTGATCCTCCGGCAGGATTAGTTTTGAGTATGGGATCCCACCGCTTTCTGGGAGGCGGACTTACTTTGCACTGGAAATGCCGGGCAAAATTAGGTGGAATAATTATAGTGAGGTTTTTTTGCAAAAGAAAATGCCATAACCTGACAAGAAACCTTTTCTAAACGCCTCGAGCACAAAAGATTGTGATCAAAAGGATTTTGTAGCTCCCAATGGTTTTCTAATTGAGGCGAAAGGATTACGCGTTCACTTAAAGATACAGATACAAGATATACAGCAAAGATTTTTGAAAATTGAAGCGCTAGTTCCTAATACTAGCGAAAATGTAAAAATCCTGTCTATGCGTATCGAATCCGAACAGAATTTTTGTCAAAACTGTGGGATTTAAATAATTCATTTTTAAAAATTTCTGGTCTTCATTTATTTCGCAGAATTTATAACTGGAAATCACGTTTGGCATTAAAAGTGGAATTTTATTTAAGAAGAGATCTCTCCGTAACGACAGCTTTAACGGCATGCAATTTAATCAAATGTGAATTATCGCACCTTCGAATCAGATTTTGCCTCGGATCTCAGAATCAGATCTCACTCTCCTCGCTCCCAGAGTACATGTCGACCGTGCAATGACATTAGTATGTGCGAATGTTGTTTTATGAAATTACTTGTCAAATTTTTTAACTATTACAATTTATTAACTATTACAACTGGAAAATTAGTGATCCTTGAAAACACCCTTTGGAATGAACTCAAAGTAAATTAATTCGCACGGAAATTTTAGGTTTTACGAGAAAAATATCAAAAACCACTACGTGTATTACTAACCTCTTCCTCATTCTCATGAACTTGCTTAAAAATATTTTGAGTGAGGTGAAACAAGCAGCCTTGCAATTCAGTAGCTGGAAAGACTTCTCTACATGCCTCTATAGAGGCCATTTCGAAATCACTTATTATCATTTCCGGCTCCCTATAAGTTTTACGTCGTACCAAGTTGAAGAATTCAAGGTACAGGCTTTTGGTCTTTCCTGGAAGAAGCCCGTACACGAATGGAACAGCATCTGTATCATTGTAGACCCCATGTACCATGTAAAGCTGGCTAAAGAGTTGAGAACATGACTTGAATGTCCCATCAATCAACCAAGTTTTGCAGTAGGAAAGTTTCTGTATAATAATTAACACAAACATACTTTTGTAAAACCGTAAATTCATTTGCCACGCTGGTGCACTGGCTTACATCCAGTGATTTCCGTGATGAAAATAGGACAATGCGGCGGTCAGTTTTCTTTATCATACAACAGAAATTGGTCGCCGTTCATGGTTTTCTGGAGTTCCTCTGGAATTGTCAATTCAGCAAGTGTACTACCCAAATTT
>WJFA01002265.1:0-16730 GCA_009870155.1 Pseudobourletiella spinata | reverse complement strand
GGAAGGAGATGAAAGATGAGCGCTGTGATGAAGATAACAAGGAATACGAAAAGTAAGAAGTACTCTTTTCTGTTATGATTGTCGAGAATCCTTTGAACACGGCTTTGAAATATTGTAAACAAATTTTTGGAATCTTGTAATTTTTCGTGGTCTGATTAGGTACGATTATGAGACACTGCTCCAAAATTCCACATTCTGTCTCGTCCCTCGTGGACGAAGATTAGGCTCATTCCGGTTCCTGGAAGCACTTAAGGCTGGCTGCATACCTGTTTTGTTATCCAATGGCTGGGTCCTTCCATTCTCAGAAGTAATAGACTGGAAAGAGGCTACGCTGACGGGTGATGAGCGGACACTCCTACAAGTATTGGACATAGTTCGTTCCATCGACCCCGTCAAAATTTTCAAACTAAGACAGCAATCCCAAGTTCTGTGGAACCAGTACATGCACTCCATTGAGAAGATTATAGAAACTACTTTTGAGGTAACGAGAGTCTTTGACTCAAATGAAAGACAACGGATTGCAATTGAATAATTGAAAGGACCAATTTGTTCCGATACAGATAATCCGAGACCGAATTCGCCAATACACGTGGCGTGATAGCAGCATTTGGAATTCCAAACCGGGAGCACTCAACCTTGACGTAGATTACGCTGATGATTTCACCCGTTTCCCCTTCCATCACTCTGGAAATGGATCAGATTTGAAGCATAATTTCACCGCTGTCATCTATGTTCAATCCGGGATTACTGGAATGAAATCCTCAAGTCTTAGTAGTTATTCCAACTCGCCGTTATTTCGCTTAGTCAGAAATGCGGGCAAGAGCAAGTTTATTTCCAAAGTAAGTAATAGAAATTATTTTGGGTCTTTTAATTTGAAATAGCTTAGCTTCAATTTTCAAAAAATGAACTCCATGAATCCAGATCCTTATCGTGTGGGACAGTGGAAGAGCAATACCGAAGATATGGCCAGAGATTTCAGTTCCCTTGGTAATCAAACGAAGTTCGTCCAAGTCAGTCTCCCAGCGATTTATAACGGATGTGGAAGTTGAAACTGAAGCCGTAAGTCTTGCGCTTTTAGTGCATTGTTGATAGATTAATTCTACTCATCATTGACCCTTCAGGTATTTTCTTTGGACGAGGACGTAAATTTGAACACGGACGAGCTAGACTTTGCTTACCTTGTCTGGCGCTCATTTCCTGACCGTATCATTGGGTACCCAACACGATCTCATTACTGGGACGACCCAAAGGCAAGTTCGTCAAATTTAGAAACTATAACAAATAAATTCAAGATAAAAATTTAATCAACCGTATAATTATTTAGGATCTCTGGAAGTACAGCTCCAAGGGTACAAATGACTACAGCATGGTTCTTTCTGGTGGTGCAATATACCACGTCTATTACAACCACCTGTACTGGACTCGTGTCCCGTCGCAGGCTAGCCAACTGGTGGAGTCGATCCAAAATTGCGAGGATATCGTCATGAATATGGTCGCCTCCCGCATCACGCGACAACCCCCCATCAAGCTAACTCACAAGAAGAATTTGAAAGACCTACCAACGAGGTACTAAAAATCATTTCTACCCTATATAATTTGAATTCACAATCCTCATCTGCTCTCATTTCTTCCCTTAACCGCAGATCCTCATGGAATGACCCCGAGCACTTTGAACAACGTCATTCGTGTTTGAACCAGCTCGTGGAAATCTTCGGGGCTATTTCCCTCAAACGCTCTAGTCTCAGACTTGATCCAATCTTGTTCCGGGACCCCGTGTCTAACATGCGGAAAAAATATCGGCAGCTGGAACTGTAGCTGGGTTATTTGACTAATTATTTTCATTGTTAGTCAATATATATTAAATCGTAGTTAAGTATCAGCTCCAATCCGATCCAATGTTTCCCCTGTGCTATGACCGCTTACTTAAATTTTTCTTATTGAACTGACTAGATTTTTGGACTTTAGCCACGGTCCTTTAGTCATCTCGCATGTTTGTAGTTAAGTATCAGCTCCAATCCGATCCAATGTTTCCCCTGTGCTATGACCGCTTACTTAAATTTTTCTTATTGAACTGACTAGATTTTTGGACTTTAGCCACGGTCCTTAGTCATCTCGCATATTATTTATCAATTTACGAAACTATGCATGTATCCAATATGAAAATCTGGATGTATAGTATTGATTGAAATGCATTAATAATAAAACATTTCAATATGCCCATTATTCTTTTTCATCCAGCTCTATCCTCATACCGTCGCTGTTTCCATGTAAATATAACATAAAGGCTTCTTATCATCATTTACATTTCTACTGGTACTGTCCAAAGTAAATTGCCAACATTGTGTTGTTAAAATATGCATACCCCAGGTCCAAACGGGAGTATCCAACATACATACTTTACTCGGCCAAATTATGAACAAATTTAATTATTAATAATGAATTAATGAAAATGCAATGTCTCATATCTTTCTTCTTCGTATTCCAGCCCACAATAAATCTCATGCATACAACAAAATAATTACTCAATTTTTTAAAAAATTCTGGATACACAGTGCGACCTTCAACACAGGAATTCCTTATGGAAAACTCCTGAAAACAAAGGAAAACCAGGGCGTTCAGCTTTCCTTTGGAGGAATGGAAAACTGGCATGGAGATGGCATTTGCTTCCACACGAGTTCTCCACCACTACACTGCAATGAGTGCGCTGATGATGAGTGAGGCTGCTTCGGCCCAAGTACACAAGTTCAATGAAGACGCATGTGCTGCCTGAAAGAACCGCACCTCACTGTGAACGTAAATTTTTCCCTTTGAAGTTTCGTTAGAAGTGAGGGGGTCCCTGCAACAGAGATGCCGTACCCTAAAAGGGGGTGCAACTACAGTCCTAAGCCTGCATGCCATTATATAAATAATGAAGCCTATGGGGGTAGGGGTCTCGGGTGGCTCCGAGCCCCTCGGACGTATCATATATGGTAAGCCCGACATAACATTTCCCCTTGTTTGCTCATGTGTTAACCAGTATAGGCCGACAGGACCTGTACGCGTTGGTGCAGTGTAAACACATATGCATTCTCCTATGTGTAAACGGGAGTAGAAACAAAGGGGACGTGGTGGAAGACCAAAGTGAAAGACGAGATATATATATATTTGTAGTAAAAGACTGCTGACAGCCCCGTCCGTCGCAAGCCATAATCAAACTGTATAGGTTGCACTTGTTTCGGTGGCCACGGAGGAAGGTAAGCTTTTGAGGATAGTTTTTTCTCTAGAATTTCCAGTGTTTTGACGAATATATCTGATTCTTTAGTGACAGTACTAAGTGTTTTGATACCGTTGTAAAATTCTACGGGCTTTAGTGGTGCGAAATCACTATTTTAAAAGAATCGGTACATGTTGTGTCCCTGTACTTGTGTGCGTGTGTTTACGAGGAGTGTATTTGATGAGTGAGCGAGTGACGGACGTTGACTCATACCGTAGCTGTAATAAGTAATTCTTGTTAAATACAAATTGAAGAGTTGAACGACGACTCTGTGTGGATGCATTACTAATAAACATAGAGCGGATAGTGGGTGACGAATCGGAGTGAGATCAGACTTGAATCGCTCATAGTATGTACGAATATTACTAACGGTCGTTGAGTTGGGGTATGTGCCTGTCTGGGGAAGAACCTTGTGGTCATTTGAAAGGGTTGCTGGGTTGCACGCTACTGTAGCAGTATTTTTCAATTGTGTTTTTTTTTGTATTCTTTAGAATATATACCCGATTTTGGCTTGAACAAAAGTGATTTGAGCAATCGACGGACTTGCCTGGCCACAGTTTACGAAGGTGGTCCAGTAAGTGGAACCTTGGCCGGACTGAGCCGACAACAGCGGATTTGAGTTTTCCTTACCATGGCTTACCAAATGCATGGGCCCCCGGCCTCAAGGCCGAGTAAGTTTGATTTGTGCGATTCTGGAGGATTTTCTGAGGGGATATTGATTTTTTGAAAGGGATTTTCAATGGGTTGGGTTTTAATCAATGTTTACAGATAAGGAAGCGGATACCTTGATGTGGCAACAAGGAGGATACGGTGTCGTGGACTCGGGCGTTCACTCCGGGGTTACAACTGGGGCACATTCGATTCGGGATGAGGAGATGGATGATCCGTTGCTGTTTGATTTGGACTCGCAGGGATACACTGGTTTCACCCAGGATCAAGTTGAAGGTACATGTATATGTTGAAAATTTTAGTGGTCAATTAGCCGTTATTGTTTCTAGATCCGTATTGTCGTTTGGCTAGGTATACGACTTGGAATTTCAAATTAAATGTAAGCAATATCTGATATTTAATTTCATGGTTGGGATTTTAGAGATGAACACTGAACTGAATGTGACACGTTCAGCTCGCGTTCGCGCTGCGATGTTCCCGGAAACTTTGGATGAAGGTGTGGAGATACCATCAACACAGTTTGATCCAGCTCAGCCCACGGCAGTTCAAAGACTTGCTGAACCATCGCAGATGCTCAAGCATGCTGTTGTGAACTTGATTAATTACCAGGTTGAGTAATATTTCTTCGATCATACTTTTTTCTACAAGTGAGAAAAGACAAGGGTTCACCGTATTTATGGTAATTTTACTAATAGGACGACGCGGATTTAGCAACGAGAGCCATTCCAGAACTGATAAAGCTATTGAACGATGAAGATCAAGTTGTGGTCTCCCAGGCAGCGATGATGGTTCATCAGTTGAGCAAAAAGGAAGCATCTCGCCATGCTATTATGAATTCACCGCAGATGGTAAGGTGGCACAGTATAAATCTGCAAAAAATGCACAAGCTTGGCCTTTGTAGTCTGGGTTTGCCTAATTTTATTTGGTATTCCATTTAGATTGCTGCCCTGGTTCGAGCTATTTCGAGTTCTAATGACTTGGAAACGACAAAAGGAGCTGTTGGAACGCTTCACAATTTGTCTCATCATCGACAAGGACTGTTGGCTATTTTCAAGAGTGGCGGTATCCCCGCTCTCGTGAAGCTTCTCAGCTCTCCAGTTGAATCTGTTTTATTCTACGCCATCACGACGCTCCATAACTTATTACTGCACCAAGAAGGTGAGTGAATTTAATTGTTGGACGAACCGTGTACTATTATTATATTCGTCGTTTATCACCTATGATTTGTATTTAGGATCAAAGATGGCTGTACGCCTGGCTGGGGGACTTCAGAAAATGGTCTCGCTCCTGCAGAGAAACAACGTAAAATTTTTGGCCATTGTCACCGACTGTTTGCAGATCCTAGCTTATGGGAACCAGGAATCAAAACTGATCATTCTTGCATCGCAAGGACCGGTCGAGTTGGTTCGCATCATGAGATCATATGACTACGAGAAGCTATTGTGGACTACATCTCGAGTTCTCAAAGGTACGTGGAGTTGGAGGGCAAATTGAATTTGACAAATCAATTCAAACATGCAATTTGTTCAATGTGATTTTTTTCCCGTTTTTCAGTTTTGAGTGTTTGTGGAAGCAACAAACCTGCAATCGTCGAGGCAGGAGGGATGCAAGCGTTGGCCATCCATTTGGGCCATCCGTCTCAGCGATTGGTACTGAATTGCTTGTGGACTTTGAGGAACTTATCCGATGCCGCTACAAAAGTTGTAAGCTACTATCCGGAAGATTTTTGTTGCGTCGTCTTATCGTCCTATCTCGCAGGCTAGTAATGAAATCTCATTTTAGGACGGCTTGGAAGGTCTGCTCCAAGGCCTGGTCTCTCTGCTGAATGCGGACGATGGGAACATTGTCACTTGCGCCGCCGGAATCCTTTCTAACCTGACATGTAATAATCAACGAAACAAAGTAGTTGTCTGCCAGGTGAACGGTATAGAGGCGCTGGTGAGAACGATCCGAGCTGCTGGAGAGCGTGAAGAGATTACGGAGCCGGCAATCTGCGCCCTGCGCCACCTCACATCCCGACATCCGGAGTCGGAGATGGCACAAAATGCCATTCGTAAGCATCTTTTCTGACGTCGAATTAAACTAGATTTCCATGGGAATCCAGGATGTAATGGTTACTTTATGATTACAGGGCTATGTTATGGCATTCCCGTAATTGTGAAATTAATGCAACCACCGTCCCGCTGGCCTCTCATCAAGGCTGTAATCGGACTCATTCGCAATCTGGCACTGTGCCCCGCGAACCATGCTCCGCTGAGAGAGAATGGAGCTATTGCAAGACTCGTTCATCTCCTCATGAGAGCGTATCAGGATTCCCAACGAAGAACTTCCGTCTCCAGCGGTGGGAGTGTCGCCCTGTATCCTGACGGGGTACGGATGGAAGAGATTGTTGAAGGGACCGTTGGGGCCCTGCACATCTTGGCCCGCGAAGCGCACAATCGATCCCAAATTCGAGGCATGAATGTCATCCAAATTTTTGTTCAGGTTCGTATTCCAAATCTTCCATGAACTGAAACCCCTATTGCCCTATAAGTTATAATAATCATGTACATGTTATTTTTAGTTGCTCTACCATGAATTGGAAAATATCCAACGCGTGGCTGCCGGAGTCCTGTGCGAGCTTGCTGCGGACAAAGAAGGAGCGGACATGATCGAGCGTGAAGGAGCCACAGCACCGCTTACGGAACTTCTGCACTCTCGGAATGAAGGAGTTGCCACTTATGCTGCCGCCATCCTGTTCCGTATGTCGGAAGACAAGCCGCCAGACTACAAAAAACGACTGTCCATGGAGCTGACCAATTCCCTCTTTGACCGCGAGTCTATGTGGGAACATGGCATGAGCGGTGCACCCCCAGACTTCCAGGTACGCTGTGAAAATTATTCTCAAGGAATAATTATCTCACATATAGCCTCGGAGCTCTTCGGTGTCCCAATGTTTCCATTGAGAAAAAGGGAATCTTGGGACATTTTTTGAGTGAAATCAAAATATAAATCCAGTCTGCGGTCGCATTTTCAAAGTTTGCAGTTGTCCGTTTTTATCGCTGATGGAACAACCATTGGATCATTGGTGGTAGCTATTTGAGTTTAAGGATAGATTTGCCGGGGCAAGTTCGTGGGGCAGGCAGGCGTATTACTGCATGAAATTATTTTTTGTTTTTTCTTTTGTTTGGACTTTTTTGTTATTTCTTTTGATAGGACATACTGTCACCGGATCAAGTGTTTGATTCGACAGTTTTCTCCAGCTCCAATCCACCCAGTGTACCAAGCCATAGCAATTACAAAGGTATCCCTCAATCGGTATTTTATGTTCTTTCGCCACTTGTTCGTTTGTTTGTTTGCTTTATTCGTCCAGCAACCCTTAACTTTGCCTAATTTCTCGTCCTGCTCATTTCTTTCCTATTGGGTTCTTGTAATACCTATACTTTTCCTGTTGGTGTCTCTGGGATTCGTGTGATAACTGCGGGGCTTGCGAGCGCGTGATTAACATCAGTGGTGTACCACCGTACCGTCTACTATTTCTGGTTTATTTCGGGGTTTGTTACAAAATGATCTCAAGCTGCTAACTATATAGATCTCTGTTGTACTCACCTATAGGATTTGGAGATGCTGGAATGATGGACTTCAACTTCGAAGCAATGAATGTGGACGAAGGTTACGACGCCCCTCATGTTCCTCCTCAGCCGCCTTCGGATGGGAATGCGGATGCTGCTTGGTACGACACGGACCTCTAGCAGCCTAGCATTCGAAGATGATCATCTACTTACAAGGACAACTAATTGAGAGACAGAAACATCATCTTCCCGTCACTCCACTTATGTAAAATTAGCATTAAGTTAGTACGGTTCTTCACTGTAAATGGTGGCACAGCAGCAGTACCACCATATTCCTTGTATATTTGTGGTTCCATTTTGAGAAAAGAGGTCTCTCAGGATTTCGAATCGTGTCGTAAAAATATTATTATAAGAAATGATGATAATGGATGGATGGGGATCCCGAAAGGATTTTACCCCTGTGAAAATTAGCCGACTTTTGAGATAAAGATTAATTTTAATAGTTCTATTGATTGTGACGAGGGCAGCTTGTAAATTGCACACAAACACACACGAAAGTACATCCGAACTCTTACAGTATTTACAAATGGATTATGAATAGCGTCATAGCGATCAAAAAACCATATCGTATATGGAGATAAAGTTAACAATTTGCAATTTTTCAAATCTTGCTACTATATGAATGGTTGTAAGGGTATAGCGAGTTTTTGGAGAAGAGAGTTTTGAAAGATTTTCGTTCCCACATTATTACATAATAATAATAGTAATAATAACTATTATAGAGATTTCTGCTCTTTGTGTGCATGTCGTAGTTGTCTCTCATCCATACGCCATCCTCCTGTAATACGTTCCTCTATTTTGTGTCTCTCGTTGACCTTTTTGAAGGTCCGTTCCGAACGTAATTTTAAGTTTTGACCATGTCCTGTGTGTATACATTTAATGTGTTCTTCAAATAGTACTACAGACGGTTATGATATAGTGCCGTAGATCCTGTCGTCGTTGTTGCTGTTGATGTGGTAATCTTGTGATTGTAGCAATCATTCCCATGCGTACCGTCTCCTGTAGCCAGTGTTACTATTATTACTAAATATATATACATGTACTATTCCCACGACCCAGCTTTTGCTATCGTTGGGTATTTTTTTTCCTACAATTATAGGATGATGGTAAAGTTAATAATATAAGTAGCACACAGACTTAGAGGGTGTGAAATCGTAGGTGGATAGTGGTATCCTTAGTGTATTAGCTCTGTTATTTGCCAAAATGAATTTTATATTTACTTTTTGCTATATAGTTGTGAGAGTGATGACATGCCGGTTGGATGGATGATGATGTTTATGATTTATGATCAAGTGAAAGGTGATTGGGTGAAGTGGTTTATTATTATTTATTGACGATGATGATATATGCGGGAATATTCTGACACATTGTTCCCCCTTTCCAAAATCCGTGGCATGTTTCCCGGAGTGTGAAACCTCTGTTATTGTTCCCTACATGACATATAACTGTTTGGATGATTTTTTTGGAGGGGACATGAGGAATTGTGCGCTCGACGGAGAATTTTAGCTTCTCGCGAGATTATTTCCGTGCAATGTGTTAGCTCCAGCTGGACCCTCTCGTTCATATCCCTACAGAGATGACTATCGTGCGGAATTTTACGTTTCTATTCATTTAATGACCATCATCTTGATAGAAGTTATTTTTGTGACCCCTAACATGTACACCGTTTATTTTCCTCCGTGCGTTGTCAACACTAGCGTCGCTTCTTGTACATAAAATATGCCGTAGTAGCGTCTGTGTCTACTTAACAAGTTGATTCCTAAAAATTCTGTACTTCCTTGTAGACTGTAATAAATACTATCGGCACCTTATCGGTAAATCCAAGTCCTTTTAATTATGCTTCGTCGTTGGTGGGCTCAAAATCATGATTGTCGTAGTAAGGATTTGCAAGTATATCATCTACTTCATTCCTGCATTCGTTCTGAGCTGGTAACACTTTGAATTTGAACAATAATGAGCATCCTATCCTTACTGCGTAGGTCAGTATCCGGAGGCTAATGTTTTTACCTGATAAATACGAACCAGACAGATACCAGTTTAAAGCTTTGTTGTCGTCCACCATTGCCGCAAATAATGGATTCCCATAGTTTCAACATCATTTGAGATAGCCTTACGAACAGCTGCGTAAATCAACAGCTCATTTCAGCTTCGATTGCAGTAATTGCATCAAATAGGCCATAGCGCATCTTTTATCGTGTTTATATCTCTAGGTGTTCCGTCTGCGACAGACTATAGATGGTTGAACAACGTGATATAAAATGTTTACCAGACTTGTTTATTTGGGTAAACCCCAAAGTGTCCACAGGCGGGAGCCCCTGCCCGAGTTTTGCCAAGAATGGATTCCCCTGAATGCATTGATTCCAGCTCTGTACGTCGGAAACGAAGGGTGTTAAATCGAGAGGATTGGATCTATTTTGAGTATCACAATGTTGCTGCTGGCGACAACCCATTCTACAACCGATGCATCTCACAAGCACAACTCAGAAATTCACGACGTCCGGCCTCGACCTTTCCGACCAGTTTCACCATCTAAACCTGGAGTAGCTGAACGATCAAGAGATGCAGTCATCGAAATTGAGCAAACTGAAATCAGCGAATTCTCTGTGTCGGTAATAAAACGGCTTCACAGAATTTTAGCACCAATCGGACGTCTAACATTCTCATCCCATTCCAGAGGTAAATACAAATGTGTTATACTTTGGATGTGACAACAGGAAAATATTATTCAATTACTTGGTTAAACTTTAGCAATTCAAAATTCGTCGGCACTAATTCATCTTGAGAATGAAGGAGGCATGTTGATTTTGCGGACTTTGCTCTCTGAAACTGACAATTCTTCTTCTGTGCCCGACTGTGTGGAAATTTCAAGTAAAAGATGCCGTGATGTGGATGCAAATAACAACAGCCCTTCGTCTTGTGAAGTCACTTGGCCTTCCATAACATTCGTAGATGCGAGCGGAGTTGAGGTCTTCAAAGTCATCAACAATGATGTCAACCAGGTTTGAAGATACTTTGCTAGAGTTTCTATTAAAATCGTAGGAGAAATGCATGAATTTGTTATGGAGGACAACATCATACTAAACAATATTATTACTTATCTTGAAGGTGGCACAGGTTGTGTGCGGACCAAACACGCTGGGCACGATTCAAAGTGAGCCCTTCAGTGAGATGCTCACAGCCCGAAATAGTAGAGGTGAACTCATTTGTCAGACAAGAGTTTCAGAGGATTTATTCAAGCCGTCGACTCGGACAGAGATTCTCTTCTGCTGCGGTGACAAACACTTGGGGAAAGTCGAGAAAAATGATGAGGGGTTTTGTTTAATCATTTCCACCTCTTTGGAAGCTGACACTAAAGCTATTGTGATTTCTGCAGCACATACTATTGTATGTAAATCCTTTGTAGTACGTATAAAGTATTTCCATTCTTCCTGGTGTGAATTTAAATGACTTTCCGGAATATTTTCAGTATCGCCGAAACTGCTCCGGGCTAAATGTGGGACCTTCCAACACAAGAAATGATTGCTGCGTACGACAATTGGGGAGAGCTGTCTTTGCCACTGCAGGGATTGCGGTTATGGTTACAGGAGCCATGTTTATGATTACTAACCTCCGGATGTGAGACGTATATAGACGTACACACGAAAAAACTGTTCATAAAATCGCTGCTATTCATGCTTGGCGCGAAATTTAATTTAATCCATTATCGGGTCATCAAATAAAAATGGTGATATTTGCTTTATTTCTCATATTATCTCTTATCGCCTATTGGAAAAATAAACGAATTCCTCATCCAGATCCAAGCTACATGATAGATTTCTTTGATCAGAGTCATAGCGGGAGGGTCGCGCAATGCCAATATTTCGCCGCCAAAGTTTGTAAACAAGTGCGGCTACAACTATACTTATGGCAATCAGTGCAAGGACTGTCAAGGTAGTGGTGACAGTGCCGTTGCTGGAAGTCTTGGACTCAACTCCCGGCACATTTGTGTCCAGTTTGAACGGCGCTATGAATTCCTGCTTTTCTTGCTGTTTTATGCGCGTCACCCAATACGTGGTTGACCGTTTTGGCAATCTATCTTGTGCTGCAATATTATTTTCCTCCTCCAACGAAGACTCGTTTTCCGAAGTCATGAAGTGTGTAGGTGGCTGTGGTGCGGCTGTAGAAAAATGATCGATTCCCCTCGGTATCTCATTCGAAATTTCCGTAGTTGAGTCGGCTGCAGGAAGTTTTGGTCTGGTGACAATTATTGTAGCTTTTCGAGTCCAAGTCGTAATTACAGTTGTGGTGGTAGTGGATGTTTGAGCAGTAGGGGTACTGGAATTGGTAGTAAGGTTACTTACAACCCAAGGAAAAATACGCTCACGAAAGGGTCTTTGTGTGGGATACCGACTCTGGTTGGCAAAAGAGTCGAGGCAGTCCCGAACTTGTTGAGCTGAATGGGATGATAAACGGCGAAGACAATGAATTTGTGAGGGTATATTCCCAGCATTCCTTCCGTTGCTTCTTTGTGTTGTTACCAAGGGATTGATACCGTTCATGGGCAAAGTTCCTTGGGTTGTAGACCTGGGAGAAGTTGTGCCATTCTGTATGAAAGTACTCCAAACCCATGTGGCATTTCCTCTAGGAACAGGTCGTACTCCAGTTTCGGCATTAAAATCATAGGTAGATGAATTTCGAAAGCGAGATCGGTTTACGAACAGTCGTTGAGTTAAGTTTTGGAAGCGGGTTCTATCTGAAATTTGCCATCCACCGTTGATGTTTCTGTAAGGGTCCCATCCTTGAGGTGCTCGATTGTTCAATCTATTGGTTCCTGAAATCGGAGATCGAGGGGTCGGTTTTATCCTGGTCTGATTAGAAGTGAGGCGATTCCGAGCAAGGCTTGGTAGTTCACTTGCGTACACAAAATTAATAGTTGTTTCCACTTTTGGAGTTGTTGAAGTTTCTGTGGATATTGTTGTGGTAGTAGTAGTAGTAGTTGTTGTAACGGCTGCAGTAAGAGTAGTTGTTGTTGGAGTAGATACGGCTGCAGTAGATGCAATGGTGGTAGTTTCAGTTTCAGCAGGTGCAGATATAGCAGATAATTTTGTAGTCATCGTCGCAGGCGTAAAAGAGTGAGGTGGTTCGATTCGTGTATGGTACAACGACACATCAGCAGTCGTCGCTTCACTGCTACCGCCGTTCTGGGTGGAGTCAGGGACAAAATGCGATGTTACCATAGCAACTCTAGTCTCAGGCTCCGTATCTTTCTTGTCCGTATCTTCCGCATCCAAGTTACTGATAATCACATCTAAATCATCCTTAGGCGTCGTCTTAATTGGCTCGTTGACGGGGAAGGTGATCAAGTCGTCACTGGCTGAAGCTCGACGCTCCACCCACACGAACCAATTTTCCTCATGTTCGCTTCCGGGGGCTAGTGAGCTTGTACTCAACTCAGATGTTGTGGGAATCGGGGTAGTGGTTGTCGTTGTCGTTGAGGGAATGCCTGTAAATTTACTCCCACTTTTAAAGCATCCTCTGAGCCCGTAAACTGAGTCAAACCAATCATTAAATTGGGCCAACAAATGAAAAGTATTAACCTCTTACTTTGGCAAACTGGCGCAGTTCCATTCCACCGATGACCATCGCAAACAAGTGTCGTGCTCCCGGATCCCATGCGGAAGCCTGGCTGGCACTCGAAATAAATGGCCGCACCCCCGAACAAGGGGCGCCCAATGGTCCCCGAACTTATGCTTAGCCTGCCGCAGCCCCATCGAATGCACTGCGGTGCCGGCTCGGACCACTGCCCTCTCACACAGGCTGCTGTTGGAGATCCGAATAAGCTGGAATGACACATGTTCAGTCATGTAGTTCCTCCAAAAATAAAACCCATCCTACGTTTTAATATTTTTCCTCCACGGATATACCGAAAGACATAAAAATATATTCAACAGAGAAATTTAAATAAAGGAGTCGCAATCACGCCAGGAGACTTCAAAAAAGTGAGATATATTGCTTAGTTTTCCGTTTTCTTAAGAATTCCACAAGAAACATTTCTGAGTCCCACGTTATTTCAATTTTTTGTGACCTAATGAATGCCTTAATTTTTCCGTAAACTTTTAGCAATCAATCATATGACTCACAAAAATCCATGCTCGCAGCGGAAGCGGATAATGGAACCGCCTTCCAACAACCTCCGCCGCCCATTTGCAATGCGAACGTTTCGACTACATTTGGGCCGAGTCTGCTGAAGAAACTGGAGGTCGCGATGAAGTACTACCCGGTTGTCCAATCGAGGCACTATATTATCATCATCGGGACCTTCCGGTGAAGGCAGGTTTCTTCCTCGGGTGGAATTCCTTGGCAGTTTCGCGCTTGGTCCCCCAGAACTCACCGTTTCCGAAGCAACGACTACAAAGCACAAAGTGAGTAGAGATTTGTAAGTACGTGGAACGTGCATTTCTTCACAATTTTAACTATTTTTTTTCTTAACACAGTTCCAGTAGGACACTAGAGGAAGTAATGTACACGCAACGCCCTGCTCCACAACGGTTGTTCAATTGTTCCCACTCTCTGGCTCATGAAGCCGAAAAGAATGAACGTTCAGTCTTATCTCTTTTCAACCTTCGAGAAGGAGGACGAGACAAACAGGATATGTCATGCATCATTTTTTCTTGGATCTAAGATTTAATTCGTGCAGTCTCCCTCATTCTATGCATATGGTTTTGAGGATTCATATATTTTTCTTTGACCATGAGCCCTCAGCTTTCCGAAGAGACCGGATGACCGCTATCGGATCTTCCCGTCTGTACAAGTCCACGTACATTATGCCTGAACTAATGCTATCGCAAGTTCTGTTCCTCATACAATATATGTTCATCTGCAAAAATTCTATCTATTTTTTTCTTGAAAGTTTCGCTATTTGAAGTGTGGTTGTTGTCAATTTTATTTTGTAAGTTTATTATATATCATTTTATTTCCAGCATATGAGTCCCAGCTCACACTAAACTCGCTCATAAAGGAGATGGTGACGGGTGACTTCAAGTTAATGCAAAACAAAAGAGCCTTATGCATTTAAATGTAACTTTAAGCAAGTGTAGTAATGAGTGCTTCGCAACGTGGCAGTGGAGTACACTTTTTAATGGAGATGGATATTACACATGATTCGACGTCAAAGGTCCATCTTGTTTGATGATATATTCTTCACCACTTGGCGTGGGAGGGCTAGATGAGAGATAAATTGGGCGGGAACCAAAATGAGAACGTAAAACTGGGGTTTGCATAGCTTTACTTTTTTTGCGTCACTGACTTACCAGAACAAGTCGGCGGGGAAGAACTCCATTGGCGACCATCACATGTGAGAACGGCGGAACCTTCCAATTTGAAGCCAGTGTCGCATTGATACCTGACCAAGGCGCCGGAGAACTCTTCCTCTACTCGGCCGTGTATGGGTATCCGCAGCTGACTGCAACCCTTTTCTAAAAATGCAAAAAAAAATTGTGAAATTCAGCCGTCTTGGCATGTCAGACAGGAAATTTTAGTGGTAAACGGCGTGCTTTTCGTACTAATGCATGTAGGAGGCTCCGCATCCCAGGTTCCTTTGACACATGTGGATTTCATGGCCCCGTAAGGTCTGCAAAAACAAGGTGAGCACAGGAGGACCAATCAGTGTATTTATTTTAGGAGAATTATACAGCAGAACGGATAAGAATAAGTAAAATTTACACGAAACCACTGCGGCACTCGAAGAGAACGACGGCTCCATTTTCGATAAAAGTTGTGAATCCGTTGGGAAATTTAAAGTCTTGCTTGCATGTCTTCCCATGCCGCTCCACCTGGATTCGGGCCTGCCCAATGCTGGCAATAAAACTCAGGAAGATTACTGCAATTTGCAAAGCAAATCCTTTCTCCATGTCGGTTCGCGGGGGTGACTGTCCTCTTGATGTTCCTCTGTATGATGGAAGGCTTGGAGATCGAATGAGAGGCGCCGAGTTCCTTCGCTTTTACTCATCCTGCGACAGATTCCTCCACAGCCGTGCAGATAAAATTAACCGATAATAATGGCGGTGGAACATTTAGGGAATGAGGAGCTCACCCTAGCTGTCTATATAAACTGCAAACACTGGTCAGTGATCTGTGAAGCATTTTTGAGCCGGAAGAAGACGCGAGCTCGTTATCATAAACTTACTCTCAGACACGGAGACATTCTCCTTCTCGGCTACAGAAATAAACGAGAACCATTCTCTTCTTCTTTGGGTCACATTGATTTTATACTGTGGCTTTTCCGCTATGCACGGGGGCGTTTGGACGTAAAGGCCACCAGCATGTTCACATGAGCCTGTTAAAACAAATTGGCCTTGTCGTCGCATTGGACGGAGGATCTTGAGTCTTAATTCGTGGCGCAACGAAATTTGAAATGTCATGTGAGAGATGCGCTTTACTTTTATAAGGCACAGTGTGCTGTTTCTATCTTCGGAACCAAAACAAATTATGACGTACAGCAAGACCGAAGTTCACATTTTCGGTGCCTGTATCTGATGACTAGAAAGACCTGGGTTTTAGCACAAACCTCTCATCATAAGTTCCCTCCAAACTTTGCATAATAATCTGTCAGCGCACAAATTATTTTAACAGTTACCGGTACTGAATTTAGCAACGCGTGGAATTCTCAGTTAGCAGTTTGCAACTACGAATTACGACACCACGCGCATCAATAAGGCAATAATTACAATAATTGTTACTTTACTGCAGCCCCCTGCGGAGACTATCCTTGGGTTTATAAGACAATAAGAACCGGTCATGTCTAAGTTTAAAAATAAAGAAAGAAGGTCTGTACAGTCTGCTCAGAGATATTCAATAATCCTATATAACGAAATTAACTATATATATCTATATAAAACGAATTCTCTCTGCATATTAAAAACTAATAAAAGCTGCAGTTCCTAAAGTAGCAAAACTAAAGTCAGTCTTCTTGATAAATGGCGATGAAAATCTTCTGAAACGCTGTGGTAATACTTTCTGAAATACAAAGTCACACTCAGACATGGTTCGCAGCTTATTTGAAAGCAGAATTTTAGCAACTCATACCGCAAAACGTACCTGTCAAATTTGAAAGCCAAATTGGATGTTTCCTCGTGATTAGTAAGTAATAAATAGGGAGGCCCGTGAGTGATATTAGTATTGCAATACTGACGCCAACGGGCTCCACCATCACAGGGAGC
>WJFA01002264.1:0-16736 GCA_009870155.1 Pseudobourletiella spinata | reverse complement strand
CTATTTCCACCGCAAGAATTTAGGGAATTTTACTTTGTTCAATATATTGTGCGGTAGCTCATTAATTAATTCTAAAATTAATCTCAAGCTGAGGTTCTGGAGTAAAGCTGAAAATTTGAAAAACATATTCCGGTCTCATTCGCTAACTAATGAACTTGTAATGTGATACTGTATTAGATGTTGTGAATAGTCGCAAGTTTTCCGCCATCTAATTCATACACTGTGCAGAATTTTCTCCTCTATTTAGTAGCACAACCTAAAGCCTACACCCGCAGTGTGGGTGTAGGCTTTAGGTAATGGCGAAATGGGTAACTTTGAGTAATGGCCATTGGTATGATCGATATTGTAGCTCAATGTGTGCTGTATTGGCATATTACAACACCAATCAGTTGAATTAGCTCTTGCATAAACTCTAAGGTTGGAAAGGATGAACCAATGTTAATAGACTCGATGTGAGGTTTCACTTGCTGTGACAATTCAAATTGTCATGGTCGCCTCTTTCGAATGTTGCTACCCAGAGCTCTAATTTTTTTCGAGAGTAATACCATAAATACGTGGTACAAGCAACAAAAAACTTGCAAGGATTGCCTGTCAATTTCGGCCACAGATGCCTCTAAATGTATGTATCAGAACTTATGCGTCACCCGGTACAGTGTTCATCAGTCACACTGATATGAGCCTCATCATGATGTGTTTATGTTTTCCACAAGAAATCTGAAGAGCTTACTCATAGCTTCGCATCGATGTTGGGCCCACATCACGACTACGAGAATCACTTTTGAGCAACTATGTAGTCCTTAGCATTATACTAACTCACCTCACTCTGCAGTTTCAACGGAACGTCGGCATCATGTGAGAAATTCCCCAGGACTTGGAAGACATACAGAGTAACGCCCCGAGGGTTGAGTAAATGGCCAAAGTGTCTCCCGATGGACGACCGGTAGTCCATTTTGACCCATAAGTGAGCTTTCCTCACTCGGACGCCAAGGCCGTAGGCTTGATTCCCCGCATACGAGAAGGACAGGAGGTTGTGGCCGTTCAATTCTGGACCTACGCATGGTAGTTATACAAGACATGATTATTTAAGACTCTGTCGTCGTCAATGCCCACAGTCATGCCACCGTCAGCATTTGAAACATGATATTTCCCTCCATTTTTTCCATCATCTCTCCCTCTGTTGGTCCGCACGGGGTTTGATTGCTCATTATGAGATCCCTCCAATCTCTGACTCACAGTCAGTAATCCACAGTTTTTAACGGCTTACAGCCATTACTGAAGACATATATACATATATATATGTATATATATATCTAAGGGGGACGGCAACTCCAAAGTTTTGAGTTTCAGCTTCGACCCGTAATGGAACTTGGTAAATCTCTTCCTTTACTTTACCTCCGCAGCTCTGATATAATGATGTGTGCGGGGCGAACTACATCCACTCTGGAGAGAGTGGGCGAGAAGGAGAGTGATCATTTTGTTAGTCGTAAAAAATGAGTGCTCCCAGAATGATTCCTCGTAAGATGAGCCTCACAGCCAGCCGAGCACATGCAGACTTACGAGGAGGAGCTCTATGCACAATAGGCTCAAAGAATAAACTGTTTGCACGTATGTACGAATACGTGCAATTGTGTGCACACTGTTAGGAGGCCATATCTCGGCTCGGCATCATCCGAGAGCGGCTCAAGGAGGGAGATCATGTATTGTTGGGAGAAGAGAAGTCGTCAACCCGTCTAGACAGATCGATATTGCGAAAAGGAGAGGCAAAAAACTCCTCGTTTTCCCCTCTATAAGATACGTGTGTGTCCTCCTCGCCTTGCATTATCGTGATGACCGTCGTCGTCGCTGCCGAGCCGCGATTGTTGACACGTCTGACAAGTGCTCCTACATCTCTCCGAACACGTTCTCACCTTGTCTTTGGACCAATTTGGAATGCGGTTATCACTACCACGCCATATTCTAATAACCTCCTGACCTGTCAAATGTCATCCCGAATCAGACAACTCCTACACGCGACCAGAGCGTCATGACAACTCGTCGGAACACTTTATTATTATAGTATCATTAAAAATCATCCCTACAACAACGTGGAGGAGCCTCCTGATTGTACACTTTTGAACCCCCGTCCAGACCTCATGACCTGACCAGCCGTCTCACTCACTTCCCCATGCACACACTTTTGGATGAGAGTGAGCATTATGTACACAGCAGCTGTGTCCCACGTAGTATAATCCCCAATGTTCCAGTTTCTCAGCGAGCATCTAACATTCACAGCTGCATATACAGGTCGACTTGGACGCACATGAGACTGCGTGTATGTATGCTTTTGTGTGAGTGAGTGATGATGAATATTTCAAGTTTCCCTCTGTACCAAACCATGGCAGAGAGCAATCATTATTTCTGTGAAACCGTAAATGGATAACCCATAATTACATTAAAGCGTATGAGTCAGTTTGTGGGCCTCAAGAGCAACGGGTCTAAAATCACATTTATAGCTCCCAGCGCAACATTATCATTCACTTGAGGATTTATTGCTGCCCGAGTCATCGTCGTCGTCGTCATCATCATAACGTGATCCTGTGTGTACAGAGGGGTGGAGTTCACAAGAAACCTGAAATGCAACCAGCCTTTTTTCAGTACGAGAACAGAATTAGAAGATGATAATAATAATGATAATAATAATGCTTTAGAGAAAACGAACTCTGGTATATACACGAGTGAAAAAAAATTTGTATGCTTCATGCGTTCCTAATCAGAAACGCATGTACTTATATGCATACGTTGTCGGATGAGGCTCGCACTGCATGCAGAAAGTGCACCTTGGAGCAGAAGTAGCACTTGTATTCGAGTCTGTAATTTTGAGCGAGTTTTGCAATAAAGGGTGTCACGTCATAAATCAGAGGAAAGAGAGAGAGAGAGAGAAGTTGCAGCGCGTGAAACGGGGGAAATTTGCATTTATATCTAGATATCTACATTGTACGGTTAAACTTCAGTCAGTCCGGTCTGGGGTGGAAGAACAACATATATATCTGATCATTTGGAGGCTAATGGCTTTCCTCCAGGAAGCGCATGGGTGCATTGTTGTAACGGCTAGAGTTGCATATTCGATGTTGAAACTGGGACGAGACACGAGACCTGCGTTGCACTTGTATAGCACCAATAAGCCACATGTGCAGTGGTGTCGAACATTGGTGGTGTGGTCTGGCATTCCCATGAAAGTTTCTCCATTTATAGGGAACTTTACTAAAATAGTGATATTATTGGCCAATGTGACCCCGAGGTGGGCAAGAGTAAGCAGTGGATTGTAAGCGTACGGAATGACTTCGTCCCGATTTTACAGCGGCATCTCAGGCATTTGAATCTGCAAAGATTAGCCTTCGCGCCACAATGCCTGTGAGGTAAAAGATACCCCGCACCTTGTGCTGGGGCTGGATGCGGTATAAAATGAAAACCAGGGAATGATTGCGGGAGATATATTTTTGCACGTTTGAACCATTAATCAGCGAACAACATGACAATTACTGTGGACAGGTTTAATAGCGGCTAAACGCTCACTCTGATCATAAGTCCGTGAAGACTTTGTGGAAAATTGCAAAGATGCGTGGCACTAAGTCCACTTTTTCACTGCTGCCACTTGCAAATAGTTTTAATTGATTTCGGGCATTGGGTTGAAAGCATGCTTCGAATATAAATCCCTGGTTTCACAGTCACGTGATTGGTTGTCACACACTANACGTGATTGGTTGTCACACACTACCACTGCAACAGCATCACTATCGACCTCCGTATATTTGCATAGATAATCAGCAAATCTAGTATCAATTATATACAGAAGTTCCGAATGTCTTGCAGACAGGCCTATTTTGGTAGCATCACCCGCTTTTATGAAGGGCCGGTCTTGTACAAATCAAAGGTTCAACTGCAAAGTTAAACATTTGATTTTTCGCTAGTTGTAAAATTAAATATATCCAATTTACATACCCGTCACGGACCTCATCCCCAATTAGTAGGCTGGGATTGATGCAGTAAATGTCTGAAGATTTGTACCAGCCGGTGCCGTCCTTGCAGTACTACCGTACAGCGGAAGAGAAACGTTTATAAATGATCAGCTCATCGTCCCTCCACCTAAACAACTTTCCGCCAAACTTGTTCACTTCACTTCGTTTCTCAATATATGATAAAGATGATGAGTAAGGAGGTGTGATAATTACGGCTTGTGCAGGTGGAGAACCAGCCGTATAATCGTAACTTGTCGCTTCGCCATTCTTGTTAACCACTTCCCTATTCAGCACATGGTGGATATAATGGATTATAACAGCTTCCTTATGCTCCCACCTCCTCACTTTATGTCTCACACACAATGATAGGGAAAAATCATCAGTACATACTGACGCAGAGTAGCATCTGATGTGTGGTGACAAGAGGCGACGACGCCTGGAATTGGAAAACTGTCATTACGTATCTCCCTCGGCAGGTTTACAATGTTGACAAGAGTCAACTGTGCACAAGTCATGTTGTTTAAAGGCCACACCATAATGATCAAGTGGACTTCATAGCTAATTTTTATTTCCAGTTCCTCACTCCGCCCATAAACTCGAGACGGAGTTGATAGCTTTGTTTTACCGCCCTTCTCAAAATCATGCACTACTATTCCTACTCGTTAGAAAAAACGGGACGACCTGTACCACAGTTGGGCTGTACTAAACTAAAACTATATGCTAACTCCAAATCCAAATAAACAAGCTCGACCGAAATATTAAAGTTTAGGGAGAAGTTTCAGGAGTAGTGCGAAACCTACCTCCAGCAATTAGACATGGAAGATGCAGAAAGAGTATAGTTCTCTCCTTACGCAATAGCAGGCATAATGTCTCCTGAGCCAGGGCTGTAATGACTAACTTCGTGCTAGTCATGACTAATTAATGGCTTAATATGGCTAATTACTAAAGCTCTTTTAGCGTTAATGACTAGAAAATATGACTAATGACTATGAACCATTGACTAGTGACTATATGACCGCCTAACCGTGACTGATGACTAATGACTTTTGTGACTGTCTTCGTGAATAATGACTGACTAAGAGTTAAAATGAATTTATGACTGATGGATGCATAATTTCGTCCGCGTGAATTAGTCGCTCATGTTGCTAAAAAGGAGGGTTACCCTAATATCCACGGCGGATTAAACCAAGATTCATAGGGCACGTTTAACGTAAGTTTTCACTGCTTCTTTTAGCGTTAATGACTAGAAAATATGACTAATGACTATGAACCATTGACTAGTGACTATATGACCGCCTAACCGTGACTCATGACTAATGACTTTTGTGACTGGCTTCGTGAATAATAATGACTGACTAAGAGTTAAAATGAATTTATGACTGATGGCTGCATAATTTCGTCCGCGTGAATTAGTCGCTCATGTTGCTAAAAAGGAGGGTTACCCTAATATCCACGGCGGATTAAACCAAGATTCATAGGGCACGTTTAACGTAAGTTTTCACTGCTTTCAAACTTACGAAAACCTTGCATTTTTACCCTTTTTGAGCAAGTCATTCTATGAGGGTATTACCACTCATCGAGTGTAATAGAAGACCCATACAACGTCCAAATTTTCGACGGCGGGAATCTTGACTGGCTGATGGCTTTAGCAGTAGCTGTTTTCCTCGACGCAATTTACGGCAATTTGAACTGCACAAAAATGAAGTTTTTATGCGTGCGGATCTTTATGTAAAAGAAATTATAACGACAGCACTGATGATAAACTAAATGGTATAAAATTACGCTAATAAGCTGTAATTTCGACGGATGGAGTTTTCACCAACTGATGGCGTTAACGGTAGCCGTTTTGCTCGAAGCAATTAGGGCGTGATTTTATAACATTCAGTTTTATCATCATCTTACACAACATTTTACACTACACAAAACAGTGCCATTTTTGACAGAGGTTTTCTTTTTCTGCTCTGCTCCACGTGACGGCAAGACATACCTTCGAACGTGGGTTGGCAAGGATACAATGGCAGCAGCTACATCATATGCAACCTGTGCTTTTCATATTCTATAGTTTGGCGACTTGACCAATAGCACATCCCCTAGATCCCACCGGGGAGCCTCAAATTTGTGAACTCATAATGGTTAAACATTTCACATCCTTTAAAATGTTAGTTTTTACGACGCATATGTACACAGCCTCATACGAACTGATTATAATTTGCTGTTTATTAACTGCATTGTAATACAAGGCGCTGATTTTTAGTTTTATGTACTTTTCAATGCCAGTTAAAGAGTACAGAATACTAAAACTTGGTGACTGATGACTGGTGACTAGAGACTAAATCTAAGTTTGTGTGACTGGTGATGAATAAATTACTACTGACTAAATTATGATTTTATGACAACTGACTGGTGACTAGTGACTAAATCTTTTTTCGGTGACTACTGACTATGAATAGCCGCCAGTGATTAGTCAGTCATCATTAGTCACAAACGATCATGACTTCATAGTCATTACAGCCCTGTCCTGAGCCGCTGTCCTCGTATCTCTCAAATACGAGCTTGAGTTCGAATAAGATGGCTATCACAGCTAAGTCACGTTGTTGCCCTGATTTCTATTACCGAATTAAATTATACAGCTATTCGCAGGTACCAAACATTATGAATCACTGCACAAAGTGTGAATAATTAATACTGAATAATTATGTTTTTTAAATGGGGCTTAATCTTCTTCCAATTTAGCATATTTGCCTCTAAATTCATTTAGATAGATGACAGGATGTCTCAAAACGAAGTGTCACATTTGTTTCCAATCTAGCTTCTGAACCCCTCGCCGCAGATCAATGATTTTGGTATCAATCGAGTCTTGAGGCTTTGAGGAATTTTTCGGCACCATTCTCATTTTGGTCTCATTGGTCCACTAGTTCCTGAAATATCGGAGTGGGATGAAAAGCGAGGTATTTTAACATAGCGCAATAGAAATAGCTTCAGTTATTAGTTAAAGCGCTTTCAAAGGTATTTTAGCATCACCGTAAATGGGACACTTCTTCGTCTGTAACTCATAAACCCCAGGGCGCACAGTCGTATGAAGTAGCGCGTTTGAAAGCGCTTTAACTAATGACTGAAGCTCTTTCAAACGCGCAATGTTAAAATACCATGATTTTCATCCCACTCAGATTTTTCAGGATTCAGTTGACCCACCCAAATGAGAATGGTAACAAAGAAATTCTCAAAGCCTCAAGACTCGATTGGTACCAAAATCATTTATATGCGGCGATGAGTTCAGAAGTTGGATTTGAAACAAATGTGACATGTCGTTTTGAGACACCCTGTATTTAAGCATAAGGATAAATGCGCTCAATATGATTCTTGTTCGTGTAACCTACACACAACAAATGATTTCACTCAACCATGCTCACCGTTACACTACCATCGATTGCAAGGGTTAAGTAATGTTTCTCAGTCCAACCACTTGAGCTGCAATTCATGCACTGGAGCTGCCTAACGTCGGCTCGAGTCTATTTTGCTACGATCGTCATCCTACGGTACTCTCACTCCTCGTGCTAACTCATAGAAATAATGGAAGCAAAATTCCAAGGGAGATAAAAATCAAACAAAAAACACCACCATGAACTGCCCGTCAAATTCACCATTGAAGATCATGCCTGCTACGCACATAATTATCGTCCTTGAGCGCTACGAGTCGTTCCAAGCTTTCTAACTCCAAGTTGGCCATGTTTATTTTCCAGCTTGGTGTAAAGTTTACACCGTTATGGCTTTTACAACTCTTAAAAATTAATCTTTGGAACTTCGACAAACTGAGTTTTGCTAAAAATCCGAACGCGTGGGAGGAGGGAGAGATGCCATTGGCTCCATTCTTGATTGGTGCACCAACCATGGATTTTGTTGCGAGCATAATACATCTATCTATACACATATATATAGACACACAGATTTAAGAATTGTCAGAATTACCTTTGTCGGGAAATGCAATAATTTCCGAAGTCTTGGCATAATTGCTTGTATCCCCAGTCTCGTCGGATAATTTAGACTTGGCAGTGGACTGGTGATTGTGCCGGTGGCGACTTTTGTGGACATTTCTCCTACTACCGGTCTCACTGCTACTCCCAGTATTATTTCCACTCCCAGTCGTTTCTGGCAAATAATTATTATTGTGATGCTCGGCCGTGTTCGCCTGTTGTGGCTCCTGAAAGGCCTCAGTCCGCTTCAGAGCCTCCAGGACCAAATCCTTGGAGATTTTGTGAGCTAAATCCACTTCCGGCTTCTCATTCAGTCCGAGTCTCTGGAGAATTTGAACTTTGACTAATTCCCTCCGGATGACCTCCTCGTTCGGCCCTCCAGAAGGTTTAGAATCACTACTAGTACTAACAGTACTTACGGTACATACTACTCCAGTTACACTTAGGCTCAGGAGTTGGAGGGATAAGAAGGTGATGACGTGAACGTGAAGAAACGCAACTTTACATTTCTGCCCATGTACCATTATTCCAACTGCGTCCCCGTCACCCGTCCGAGATGACCCAAGGCAGACAGTGAGACACAATAGTAAAAGTTTGTGGGAGAATCACATGTATAGGCTTTCCGTATGTAGATGACCACCCGCACACACCCTCACACACACATACGCACAGTCACTTCCGCGCTCCCGTCAGTTCAACTAATAAAACTCACGCTCGGGCTAAATATGAGTTCCACGGTTTTGGAAGACGGCGGCTCGTCCCATTAGCTTGATAACAAATACTGCATCTACTACGGCACCCAGCAATCCTACTACACAATTATGGCGAATGCACCAGCACATTTTCAAACTGCACTCCCTCACTGGATCATTGGCGACCGTAATATAATATACAATATAGTAGGTGGAGGGGCGATAGAAAAACTGGGACACGTCCACGATTCAGGCGCCAGTCAACTTGCTAAACTAGCTTGAATTTTTTCCAGAATCAAAACTCATGTGCATGTGTGTGTGTGTGTGTATGTGTAACTGCCTGTGCGTGTTAGGGGGATAAAAACTGTATTGTAACTGTACGAAGAAAAATTGGTGAATTTTACTGTCTCCTCCATGGGAATCTTTGTGCGCATATTAGCTGTTATAGGCTGGAGTTTAAACTGATTGTATTGTAATTATTCCAGTTCCTCATACTGCTAACCCCTCTTCCCAGCTAACTTTCCCAGTTGCATTCTGAGTGAGTGCGTGTGTGAGGCAGGGAGGCCAAACTGTGGTAATTAGGTTCACTGGTTCGCGTCCTCACATTAGTACACACACAGACAATCCCATACACACACACACACACAAGAAGAACTGGCCTCGCCGTCGCCGCGTCGTCCTCACGATCAAATGCGTCCGGATGAAGCGAGGATCGAGATGAGGAGCAAACGTTTTTCTCAATTCATTTTCTCCCTTCTGCTGTGTGCTGGACAGCTAGAAAAGAAACAGAGAGAATAAAATGTGTAGTAAGGAGAGAAGGCAAGAGCGAGATGTGTGAGCCCCTGGGATGCATAGTGAAAAGAACATCCACCGAACGGAATGCTGATCGTCGTGACAATAGGGCGAAGATGAAGAAGAAGCAGCAGCACCACCACCACCACCACCAGCTGCTAAAGCACAAGCGACGAAGCGACTAAGAGGCTACAAGAGCAGGAGCCACACACAGACATATACACAGGCACACATACTCACATACACACACACACACACACACATACTCACATACACACACACACACACACATAAGTTGCAAGGAACAACCGATACGATGATCAAGGGGGACTTCTTCATCTATTGTCCAAGTTATGGTGCTGGTTCTGCAAGCAGATGATCATCATCAGTCTGTGATGGTAATGACTTGAGTTTATAGAGCGCATCCACACACAGACACCATACACACACCACGTACGCATACAAAAATTCATAAAGGCACACACAGACAATTCACGCACACACAAATCACGTAGGGTCACCAGTGTTAGCCCGTTTACATTATGACTACTATTCGCTCTGTACACACACTGTAGACTCCCTGACAGTGTGTCTGGTCAAATCTGATACGAGATCTATTCAAGTAAGAAAGTTCACCCTTTCCCATACACATACTCACACACACACTCATGCACACACACGTACACATGCTCAACCACGAAGAATGCCAAAGAAGATACAAGTCTAGCATAGGTCTCGCCAACACCTGCAAATATGCGGGATTATATGAGAAGTATCAATTTTTACCATCAATGTCAAGTCATCCTCGTCGTCAGCCTGTTATATACAGTCCCTTCCTACAGGCCTGTGCAAGTCACTTGATTCCTCTGAAACAATAGAGGTTTCCTGTCGACATCATCCCTTAAGAAAATGCATCTCACATGGCTCAGCGTGTGCAGCTTGCACATTTTTTGGCACATTGTTCTCTCTCTCTCTCAGTGAATGTGTATGATGATGAGATTTTTATCGGCGAGGCGGACAAGACAAGGGGAAAGCCCTTCGTCGTTTGCGAATGCTTCTTCACTGTCATAGATTTGGGAGATTAGCACGCGGTGGGTCTAAAAAGTTTTGCGGACTCAGTCAGTTCGATGGGATGTGCTCACCAAGGGGATGACTGTATAGTTGCTAACTACTTCTACTACTACTACGACTACTACGACATGGCTCACGGTCAACCCCGTAGTACTACGCCGAGCGGAGACGCTGAGTCAGTTGGATTTGAAATGATAAATCCTCACTGTATATGCACAGAGGCGGAGGCCTATCGGTTTGAAAGGAAAAGTTGCAAGGTCCTTGTTACGTAACTCTACCCCTACGGCTGGGATGGCAATGTTCCACGTAACCCCGCCACCAATGCTGGCAGTACTGGCAGGGAAGTTTGACCGAGAGCCATATAGTAGGGAGCTAAAAGGCAGGGGAATGGAGGGGCATCGGGGCCTTGGTTCAGCCGGGGAAAGGCGCCGAAATTTGGCACAAACTTTATTCCGGGCAAGGAGGAAAATCGGCTGGTGCATTGGATAAAACATTGTGTAGCATTGTAATCTGTTAGCGGGGCGAGCTGGGAAAGCGGAAATGCGGCGCTTAGTTTATTGATTTCCTCACACACGAGACTTTAGGGCCACGTTTTTCCTCGTTAACGAAATCCGAACCATTTATGACACACACACACACACACACACACACACACAAACACACATACGCACACATGCATACACCCACAAACAAAAATACACACACACGTGTATGCACACATAAACACACACAAACGGAGCTTTCTTCCCACTTAGGCCGTTCATATTAGCCGTACTGAGAGATTCTAATAAACCTTGTGAGTGAAAGCCAACTCACGGAAAATAAGCCGTATCGTCTGGACAGATAAAAATTAAAACTAATTGTAATTTAAAAAAATTAATCTCTTCGCCCAAGAGGTTTGGTTATGCAGTTAAAATACTTACAGGCTCAATCCTATGGGGAGGCTCTCTGAGACAGTAGTAGTAGTGGCGGCCGGGCGGTATGCGGCTCAAGTCCGTCTGCACATGGTAGGTGGGAGAGCTCTGGCTTTTAGTCTTCTCCTCCTCGGCGATCTGATAGGAACTAGTGCTTAGTTCCTCCTTGCCGGCCTGTACTCACGTCTGTCTTGGCATTGGCAAGACGGGCAGGCAGTCAGGCAGTCAGACACGGCGAGGACTGGATGGATTTTCCCTACTTCTTTTCTTTTTCATTCTTTCCCCTTTGTAATGACAAGGCTAAAAAAGGGTTGCCGGGGCTCTCATACATGTATATAATACACAAGAGCATGTAAGCTCGCGGCGGGTGCATATGAGCGCAGAGTGGTGAGTTGGGGCCGAGCTTATTTTTCTCTCTCTTGTAATACTTACAGGGTAAGAGAGGCTGGGGGAAGCTCAACCACCATTATATATCCCTGTCGTTTCGTATAAAATAATTCCCAGACATAACCGCGCGCACAGTACCATCCTCTTGTGTGTGTGTGTGTGTGTGTGTGCATCCCAGTAGAAATAAATTCCGTGGAAATCACGACCCCGCCGTCCAAGTATTTCCCCACCCCTCGCCCCTCCCGTACCGACTCGAACCCGGCTGGAATTGCCTCTGACTTTGTGAGTATAGTTGTCATGTAGTTGTGTAGTAGCAAAGATCCCAGACGCTGTCGTCGTAGCACAATGCTTTTACTTACGACGGCTGAAATGCACTTTCTCGTAAGAGTCCATATAGCGCATCACCAATCACCACCACGGACACGGCTTTCACTCCGCATCATCCCACATAAATACATACATACAGGCAGCAGTACACACAATCATATGCACAAACCCGACACACCGCCGGCTCCCCCACAATCATGTCAGCCATGTGCACTGGAAAGGGTACAGCAGAAACCCAAAGATCTCATCTCCTCCATGCCTTATCTTCCCCAAATCAGCCGAATAGGGTCAAACTCTGTAGCCCTACAGTCATAAATAAAGGCGTTCACTTACTACAATCCCCCCACCATAGTTTCCCCGTGATGCCTACTCCTCCTCATCCCTCCCCACCCTTCGGATGAGCGACTTTTTGGATGGAGAAGTTGCGCCGGGCTCATCCTCGGGAACTTATATAAATTGCTGCACAAAGTTGGGGACTCCCTATGAGAAGTTTGTGCAAAGGCAAAACATATCCTGGGATGATATGAGAAGATGAAGAGCCGAAGATACTCACATATACTCCGGCTACTACTTGGTATTCCTGCGGAGTCAGATTTAGCAGTATATTACTATTAGTATACGGACTACGTATATGTGTATACATATATCCATATCGTATGTATATATATATATATAAATTGGTCCTATTAGAACTCATCCCTGACGAGAAAAAAGTCTGTAGGCCAACCAAGAGACTTTTGATTAGTGCAGAATGGCATGAGCGGAGCATTACAAGTAGAATCCACCTATGGAGCCCCGTGTAAATTGATTTCTGTCCGCGTAGACATCTCCCTTCTTGTAGGGTGGTGGGCCGCGGGCGGATAAAAAACCACATACACACACATTGTATACTACTCGGCAGGAAGATAACTGGAAAGTGCACCACCGTGCCGCCGGACGGACTCTCTCTCTCTCCCTCTCTGCACACTGTAGCTACATAATAGTTGAGGCTGACATGAATAATTACAATACAAGGGAAAAAGTAGTTACTCGCCGGAGTAGTAGTAGTAGTGCTGCACTCTTGTCAGCTTGGAAAAAGTACAGTACAAAAAAAAAGTCAATAAATTTTATGCTTTAAACTCGACTCTCTCCGCATCCTTTGACTCTTTCCCTCATCCCCGTCCCTGTACTACGCGTGCACCCCTGCTTGCATGCATGCATGATGCATATTGTTCTTGTGAAACAAAGTTGTAAAATTTATTAATTTCGTCCCGTGTATATAAAGATAATGGTATGAACAATAAAAGGCTGATTAGAATCAAGCAATGTAATTGCACAAACGTATTTAAGTATATATATATATACATGTTTATATATATATATATATATTTATGTACATACATATAAACTTGTACTCAATCTCATGAATAGTAATGGATTTTACTGCAGCTCTCGAGCCCCGTCGTGTTCAACACACACTGCACACACGCTCACGGCCCTCACATGGAGCAAGGAGCATATTATCGTAGGATCAAACTGACTGTGAGTGAGCTCGGACAGAAAAACTTGTCTGGTTGTCGTCTGGAGTGCACACTTTTCCATTTACCTTCCCTCATATTATGGAGGAGCAGGTCTTTGGAGGATGCAGGCAGATGATTGTGCGATTCGTATATAGAGTTTCCCCATGTCTTCATATTACCGTGTGAACTGCAATGTAATATGAATTCAATAGCATCAACATCTCCAGTCAGAGCCAGAAGTACGCGGATGAGATGAAAAATAATTCGATCTTACCATTTCCATGGCAACTCCACGGCAGGGGGCTGGAAATGTAGGCAATGCTTTTGAAGCAAGGGAATCAACCTAACTGACGTTCAGAGAGAAGCCGCGGTAATGCCAAGTTGGTCTCAAAAGTTTGTTCGATTTCACCATCATCGTGGGACGAACAGACGGGCACAAAATCTGGAGGAAAAGAATCTAGTCGATAAGCTCCTGAAATTCAGATCCAAATATTTTTTTAATTACTATTAATATTCAATTTTATACGTCATTATTACTGAAGACAATTTTTGAGGATGGGAGACACATCGGAAGGGAAGAGTTTGGAGGAAACAGCCTGTCCCCACAAGGAGCCCATTTACTTCGATAAGCATGGACGACAGTTGTTTGGGACGAGTCAGCCGTCCGCCTTTGCTGTCCCAGCTCAGCCCTGGCCACCCATACCTACGAATTTGGGGAAAAAACAAGTCATGAGAAGATCCAGCAGTTTGGATTTGAAAAGTTTCGAGCCTAAAGGAGGAGCTGAAGGACGATCGGGATGTGGACCTCCGGAAATGGTATACGTTCCCAAAACTTGCTCGGACATTGAGCTGGCACTGTATTGGGACCGTGTGCCGCGTACCAAGGACAGACAAAGGGTCCTAACATGCCCAGTCCATGGTGAAATAATCCAAGGTCATCCAGTTTCCACACCACCACCCACATCGCCGGCAGGAGCAAGGACCAAGTTGCGGCCTTCACAACAGGATCAAATCGATACGAGCAACAACAATGATAATTATAAAGGAGCTAAGGAACTTAGATTTACAGACGAAGACGGCAGGCACGGCGGAGATGAACATGCTGAGGAAAAAATTAACACAACTAAAGCAGCAAGTGGGGAAGACAACTTTGAGGAATGGTACGAAGGTGTGAAGAAAAAAATGGGATCAAAACCATATTGTGACGAACAGTTCAAAGTTGGAGAAACTGAATTTGGCGCGGAAAAAAATTTGAGAGATAGCGGCGGGGAACAGGCGGAGACGTATCGACAACAACTGCCATGTTCAACGATGCCGAGTCAACCTGTGAAGGTTTCAACAAGGCGGTCTGGAACGGCCGACAAGAAGGTTCAAATTCCTGACAAGGACTTCTACCAGCACATGATGGGTCGACCAACTTTCTTTTGCCCCCTTCATGGGTCCTACCTAAATGGACTTCGGCGGAGGAACACCCCACGATTTCGGACAATGCTTCTCAAAGATAAGGGGATTCAAGCGGAACTGTACGGTCGGCACAACTTGTGTAGCAAGGAGCACGGGGATTGGAGACCTAAATCCGTTGATGTTCAAAGGGGGCGGGAAATCGGGGACTTGTACTCCAGGGACAATGCCCGGAAAATGCAGGGTCGAAGAGTCAATCGTGACCAGATTCCGAGCGAATACCAACAAGTCTTCAAGAACCCCAGGAAAGTGGCTGAGAAAAATAGACTGGAATTCCCCAAGGGGGGTGAGAGGAGCCTTCAGTCAATGTCTATGAATTACGCTCGGCGTTAAGCTACATAGGCGTTGCGTGGAGTTACAAATAGTTTTCTAATAAATTTTGTCCGATTTCCTCCGTGCAAACTTTGTAGTAATAAACCGGCAGCCAGATTTTAGGAAAGTTGTGTCGCTATGACAAATAAAACTTGCTCTACGCACACTTGTCTCATTATTAAGACAACGGGAAATTGTGACTGGTTCAAAGGTCTTGGTTGACCTAGAATAACGAGACTGGTCTTCACAAAAATCCTAACGCGATTCTCTATTACGACAGTTATCAACGGTCACCGGTTAAAGATTTATCCATACTTAATCGTAACTTGGGGAGGTGAAGGTTTCATCCTACATGGTTTTGCTGTGGTCACACTTTTGCCAATGTTATTATCGTCTCTGAGGAATAAACAACTGGAAAAAATTGAGATAAATACGCTGAGTCGGTCAGTGTGAATCCGTTTAATCTGCCAAAATGTATGCAGGTATTATGTTATCAACGGTCACCGGTTAAAGATTTATCCATACTTAATCGTAACTTGGGGAGGTGAAGGTTTCATCCTACATGGTTTTGCTGTGGTCACACTTATGCCAATGTTATTATCGGAGGAATAAACAACTGAAAAAATTGAGATAAATACGCTGGTCGGTCAGTGTGAATCCGTTTAATCTGCCAAAATGTATGCAGGTATTATTTGAACATCCTGTGTGTATATGGGTCCCGAAATGTGAAAGTTTGCCTGATATCATTCGTGGACAACCAGAGGGGTTTGATTATTTATCTTATTTACTCAGTACAGATAGGATGACAGTGCATATTTTATTGATTTAAATCTGCGATCCTGTAGGATTCTGATCAAAATTGTTTAGCACGCTTTTAGTGTATGCCACATACAACTTTGACACCGTTTTAAATATCCTACAGCATTTCGGTACACCTTTAATGATACGACTTGCCCTTATGAACTTTCACCTTGCCGTTTGGAAAATTTCGGGAATTCCCAGCACATTTCAGAATTTTAATTCGGTCATTTCGTATTTTTTTGTCAAATTTTACCTGAAAATTTATGCACAACTTGTAGAGTGGATGCGGAAAATGTTTGATCTTTAATTTATATCTCAAATGATGATTTTCCACGTCATGTAGTGTGCCAATTTTTCGCATGCACGAATTTTCCGCTGAATATATGACGTAATTTATCATTATCACAGATTTATGATAAGGGATCCGATAATAGCACCATATGGAGCATGATATTGCTACAACCTACCACAGCTCTCAGCCATGAATTAGACTGCTATACTCATCCGACAGGAA